>JAJMAG010000080.1:0-80978 GCA_030564905.1 Geotrichum fermentans
ACGCCCGAGTCCAAAGTCGAGATAATGCTTTTAAATTGTCGTTCCAAAGTCCTGTTTGTGGCATTCGAGCTTCCGGGGTTTCCCCCTCGCGCGCTTCTTACGGCGCTCCTCGGCGTAGCCGCAACCGCCGCCGCGTCCACTTTCGGCGGTTCCGTGCCCCTGGTTGCTCTGAGTGTGCTGGGCCGAAGCCGCGTCGCGCGGTCTCGAATCGTCGGTGCCGCTGCCGGCGTGCGGACCGGCGAGAACAGCCCGGTCTCTTCCCGCGACGTCTGGGACGTTGAATTACCACTTCTAAGCGCACTTTTGATTCGGGACGACGATCCAAGCACCGGCGTAGGGTCTGGGCGTTTTGGAAACGGCGTGGAGGGCAGTTTGAGGTTTCTAGTGTTGAATTCATGCCGTGAGATATCTACATGCTTGAAAGGCTTGTTTCACAACGTTAGAATATAGGTCAAGAAATTCAGAAGTCTTCAAAAACTGTTGCATTTTTTGCTTACCGAACGTTTGTATGGAGATGTGACGACCGGCGTCGACAATTCAGGGTATAATTTGGCCATGGCAAGTGTTTGATATGTTGTGGGGAGTTGTTGTTTGTTGATTGTGATTTGGTTTACCGTTTGTTTACCTTGGAATGTGCTCGGTTGCATATACCCTTACCCTGTACTTAGCGGAGCATGGAGAAGAAAAAAAATCGAGAAATTTGAACGGACGGACACAAGTGAGAACAAAGCGGTGCTTGAGTATTTTCACGATTCCTGGAATGTGATAGAGTGGACTAGAATGTGTCTTGAATAAAAAAGCTGTTTGTTAATTGAGCAATGTTAGATTCGAGAAGACGTCTAAAAGGGCTTCTGCACAAGGATCGCAGCCACTGCTTGTTGAACGTATCATTGATCTTGGAAGTCATATATGCTGCTATGTTTGTCTTGATAGCACTTAGTATAAAGCTAAACATATAATGAGTATGTCTTCCATGCTGTTTGATTTAAAATTCCCTACTATTTGTGACACTTATCATAAGTGCTTATTTAAACAGGAGTGTTATAATACGTCACATACATGTGTATAATTGATCTTTCCTTTCGCCTATCCACCATAATTGCTCCATCTCCAATTTTATCATGGTATCTGTTTATGGACTTTTTGCTGCTGCCTTCGTGGCTTTCACCACTTTAGCTCTCAATGCGGAGCCCACTCCTCTTGCCAAAAACCTCACCAAGGTGTACATGAAGCAGGGTACACCCGTTCTTGACCAAGTGATGCCTCCTTCTCAAAACCAGCCTCGAGCTCTGCCAAAATGGCTTCAAAGGTGGGAAGCTTTAGAGCTTGAGAACCTCCACAACTCTCAGTCACTCAGCTTCCTTAATGCATACGACAATCCCACTGACAAAGCCATGGTTCTTGCTTACATGCTGGATAAAAGTATAGACTACTCGGTTTATGACGCGGTTACAGTTAAGTCTGTTATTTCCATAGAGGAAGTGCACAAGTACTGGTTGAGTGAAGAAACCTTACAGAATGATGCCACCCAAAACCCCACAATGATAAAGAATGGCGAATGAATGCTCGCCCATCTAGTCTAACGGGCTTTAAACATGAACTCTTTTGATAAGGCCTCACGAAATGGTGGATTTTTTTTTTCTGGAGGGATGCGTCTGCTGCTTTTTATTGGGACGTTTTACATTCACGGAATTCAGTTATTAGAATATAAGCATATGTTCAATAGATATGGAATTGAATGTCTGAGTCGTGTCAAAGATGAGAATATTGTAATTGACTTGTTTTAGATATTGAAATGTTGAAGTGGCAGCTACGACTGACGAGTTGTTGGATAATACCTAGGCTTTGTTACAATGCTTACAACTAGTGAACATTCTATATACATGTAGCACTGGCTGAGCCAGATCTCTTTGCTCATGCTAGTGACATAGGAAATGTCACTATGATTTTTTTACATCTTTTTACGAGAACGTTTTTTACCACCTCTGGCGATATGGTTTTTTGAACCTACCAGCCATCATGTTTCCCTTGAAACACGCGGTCCTAAACTTCCTTTTATTTTCAACGACACTTGCCGCATGGACTTTCAAGCCTGACCTGGAGAATGACGCTTTCCAAGAAATTGTTACATTTCAAATTCCAGCTGATATAAAATCCCAAGTCGATCCACCAGACTGGCTCAACTCCTGGGAAGACCTCGAGTTTTTACACCTGGGCCCGGTGCCCCGCATTGATTATCTTGCGCAATTCGATAACGTGCTCGTGAGAGCCATGATACTTACCTATATCTGCAACCAAAACCTTCTTGTTGAATATGAGAAGGCCAGAAATATCAAGTCAACAATGCCCTATGACAAAGTGTTGGAGTTATGGGTGTGCGGCACCATCACGGATTACAACCTTGTTGAACGTCGTCGGAAGAAAAAAAAGAAGCCATGGTTTAAAAAGTCGTCTTGGAGCCATTCATTTGATACAAACACACTTGGCGAAGGAATTGGAGAGACGGAAGGTGACGAGCGAGGGAACGACCATGATGATAGTTTTGCCGGTACTCAGTAACGTTACGCCCTGAAGCTTATCCTCAATTGAATTTGAATTTTTTTTTATAAACCCGTGTTAATTAATATCAATTAAGCTTAGTATGATTCTCGCAGATCATGCTGGCAACCGTTAGTGTACTGCAGCGTTTGCCAAGGAGATACTAGTAGGCAATAGTATACTCAATCCGGCTGATCTTCTGAAATTAATCTTAACTTTTAACAACTTTTGGATTGTCCCTGTTCGAGAGTACGAGTTTGAATACCATGTGAAAAAGAAAGTGGAGGGACCCTGAGAAAGAGCTCTACAAGGAACTTGAAGCCAGCAGGGGCATGCAAAGATTGTTCCGATAAGCCATTCTCGATACAGTTCACGAAAAAGCCATTATCGATATAGTTCACGAACAAATGAGAAATTTATTGCGTCAATAGTTAGGTGAACCCGTAAAATGGTCAATTAGCGCTGGCGCCAATTCCAATTTTGTCGAGTGTAATTAAGTGCACAGTAAAAGTAGCAACCTTAAATGTCTTGTATTACTTTGCTGGCAGTGTAAATATCTTAACACCATCATGGGCATTCAAATCAAAAATTATACGTAATATATTTCAGTCTTCAGAAACTATAAGTCATAAATAAATCTCACACATCAAGCTAATATTTAGGAGGAGCAGTGGTGGAGGTAGTAGTGGAGGCGGTGGTGTCAGTAGCGGTGGGGTGAGATGGCACAGCGGTTTTGGCATCAGCAGTGCTACCAGCAATATACTCGGCGGCGTGGTTCACAGCGTTTCTCGCAGAGTTCAGCAGAACCTCACCCTCCTTCTTAGCAGTATCGACCCAGCTCTCATGAGTGGCCTTGGCGTTTTCCTTGGTGACCTTGCTGTCGTCGTGGGCCTTCTGGAAGACTCCCTTTTCAGACTCGGGCTGAACAGCACCGGCAATATTGTCGGCCGCGTTTGTAATTGACTCGCCAATCTTCTCAGTGGCGGGCTTTTGAGCTTCAGGCTTGATGGCCTCGTGGATCTTGTCAGTGAAATCCTTTCTTCCGGCGTCAGACATGTTGAAGATTGTAATAAAAGGTGTAAGTGAAAAGTTAAGAGATGGTTATTCGGAGAGTATAAAGCTCAATTGATGATGAGGAAGGAGATGAAGATGAGAGGAAAGAAAGAACAAGGGCGAGACCAGGCCTATTTATGTTGTTCCGTTACCTGCTCTGAACTCAATTCCATTTGTTTGCACATGATGGTGAGGTGTATTGTGGGTTCAAGCTGGTCCAACTTGCTAAACTCTAATGAAACCTTGCTATTATGCATGGACCGCCCTAATGTCGCAAGATTCGAAGCTGAGTCGCCACCTCTCGGCTCTCACTCCTTGTGAACCCGTAAGAAGCTTGCAGCCGATCACGTCCAAGCTAGTATGTGCTTGCACCCAAGTGCACCCAAGAAGTGTATCGGCTAGTAGAATGGGTTCCGTCCCATCGGGTCAATTGCACTTCAAACTTGATCTTCTTCTTCTTCAGACTCACTTATGACGAAGTATCGTTCTTGGTCTCAACGGACTCTGGTCATCTTCTAAGCATGAATTTGAACAATGAGGAATTGCCGAAGACTCCCGTTGTATACTCCCTCAATATCAACATGATTGCAAAGTACCATTCTGTCTTTGAACAAATGGGCTAACCACCAGATTAAATATAGGGAAATTATCATTGTGTAGTAGACCACTTGTCTGGTCAACAATTGAGTCCTTCAAGAGATCACTTCCAAGCTTAGGGCATTACGGTTTCCGCTCTTTGTGGCGCAATTCCCAGTTGATGATACTTCGCAGAATAAACTGCTTGCCCGATATTGCCCACCATCAGCTTCCATACTTATAATGCCACTTCACAAAGGCGGGCCAAGAGAATCAGGGCCTTGATTTTGGCCTTTGTTCACAAATCTGTATCTGTGGCATACTCAAAGTCAATATTGTGGAGAAGCAACTTGGAGAACTTTGCAGGGTAAGACCAGGGCTTCTCCCAGACTCATATATTCTCAGTCCCACATTATTTCCTGGTTTCTCACCTTTACTTGACCTCTATATAAAAATCCATTGAAAATTTTCTGTAAAAGTTGTTTCCTTTTATCGCATTGATTTTCAGAGAGTATCTGGCCCAAAGGCTGTTGCAATGAAGTAAGTAAGAAATCGCATTTCCTTTATGGTATTTGCTTTAGTGATGATATTTCTTTTTCTGTGCTTGACCTGGATTGAGGAGAAGTCCACGATCCAGCTGTGGAGGCACAATTGACTACAACGGTATCTGAATTTGCAAAACATAGCCATAGATTTTGTCTTTAATTGACATGGACCCTTTCTAACAGTATAGGTGATAATGGCTCCTCGGTCTACTAAACGACCAAATCTAAATGCACTTTATTCGCACCCATTGCCTGTCAGAGTTCACGCTCTGCCCCCATTGATTCCTCATAACCCCTTATCATGGATCCTTTATTTGGCTGATTACTTTTTTCCTCCTCAGGTGGAAGTAATCAAGTGCAAGGCTACTGTACAACACTTTGGTGGGTCTAGTCTTGTGAAAGTTCCTGATACTAAGGATCAGGACACTTTATGGTCGATGGGTTTTTTTGGAAAGGGCGTTTTGAGTCGCAGTGAACCTTCTTGGTTCACCCGTACGTCTAGACGTCTTAACCTTGAAGGTTCGGACGAGCTCCCCCTGACCTCAGAGGAAGTGACACAAGTTCGTCGCCAAGAACGCAAGAAGTTCAAGGAGGAGCGTGCTCGTGTGGAGCAGCAGGAGCTGAAGAAGGTACAACGAATGGAAATGGGTGAAGCTGTCACAGACATCCATGTTGAAGCAGCTCCTGTTCGTCCTTCAGATTCCGTGAAGGTTGACATTGAAAAGATGAAAACTGGAATGCGTCCTGAAGATGCTGAGATTGTTGATGAGGAGGGTCGGTTGATTCAACAGGAGTACATGCAGCTCATGCCTGTTGAAGCTATGTTTCTCTCTGAAGCCTTGGGTAATCTTGACGTTTATGATACTGATGACACTCTGCTCGAGGGCGTTGATTTGTTGTACGCTCTTGGCTATCCTGACCAGGAAAGATTTCTTCATAACTATGTTGCATATCATCACTTTAGATCGAAGGGCTGGTGTGTAAAATCAGGCGTCAAGTTTGGTACAGACTTTTTACTTTACAAGCGAGGACCTCCATTTTCTCATGCTGAATTTGCGGTAATGATTGTTCCAACTTATTCCGATGAGGAGAAGAATAAGGCGCTTGCACCTGAGTGGTGGTGGACGTCTAGCGTTGGTCGAGTTATTGGGGGAGTGAAGAAAACGCTAGTGTTTAGTTATGTTCAGATTCCCGAGGAAATTGAACAAGATAAGTTCAACTTGAGCAAAATTTTGAAATCCTCGAGTGTAACTGATATTGTATATAGACGATGGCTACCTATGCGTAGTCGTGATTAATGAAAATGATACTCATGACTAGCTTCATTTAAAAAATTGAAAGCGCTATGATTCTGCGAAGATCCTGTATATTTTCTGTTCCCTAACAGAATTCCTCGTATCAACACCATGTGCTGCATGTGTGCTACCCCTGAGTTCCTGGAAAAACTCCAGTACTGCATTTGTCCGTTAGGGCAGGGTCAAGACTACATCGTAACACCTATGGAACTTCAAGCCCGTCAGATCTCGGTCGAGCATTTTCCCTAAAAATTCTTGTTATTATTCTCGGCTCTGGAAGTGAGACCCATAGGATTGCAATGGGAGGTGATAACATTGTATTCTCTCATAAAAAAGATCGTCTACCCCCAGCGAGTTTCTAATACTACTCCTGAGTCTAGAAAGCTTTACTACCCAAAATATATTTTTAGTGCATGTGAGGAAGACAGGTTTCCTCTCCTTTAATTATTTATTTTTATATTTTTCTACTGATATTTCCCTGCCTCTTTAGACACGTTTCACTCTTAATCCCTTTTCCTATTCATTCACAATGGTATGTAGCCTGCACATGGGCGGATAGAGAAACTTCTCTTCCATGTTGGTGTTAACTGAACTTATGCTGGCTTGGTCATTGATTCAACTAGAGTGATAGCCACGCATCGCTCTTATTCACAAACTAATTTTCCAGGCTGATCAACTTACTGAAGTACAAAGTTCTGCTATCAAGGAGGCCTTCTCTTTGTTCGACAAGGACGCTGATGGTACATTTACAACTTCCTTTTCCTTGTAATGAAGGCTGACCATGTAGGACAAATCACCACCAAGGATCTGGGTGTTGTCATGAGATCCCTTGGCCAAAACCCCTCCGAAAGCGAGCTCGCAGATATGATCAACGAGGTTGATACCGACAACAGCGGAACTATCGATTTTCCTGAATTTTTGACCATGATGGCCCGAAAAATGAAGGACACAGACACTGAGGAGGAGATCAGGGAAGCTTTCAGAGTTTTCGATCGCGATGGAAATGGATTCATCGCCGCTGCCGAGCTGAGACATGTCATGACCTCTATTGGTGAGAAACTCAATGAAGAAGAGGTCACTGCCATGATCAGCGAGGCCGATGCCAGTAAGTATCCAGTCATGCGGTGGAGTGCAAAACTAATGAGCCTAGACGGAGACGGCCAGATCGACTACAACGAATTCGTCAGTCTCATGGTAAGAACTTGAATTTTTCCCAGATAAAATTATGTCAACTTGAGATCATGTCCCGCTAACACATGTACTAGCACTCTAAATAAGCGTAGAGTCTTTGATCAGCTCATTGCAATGCTACTCCTATTGATTCCTATCTTATTCTTCTTCTTATATTCTGTACATGTACACTAATCTCGGAGATACTCTAGCACGGCTGGCGTACCAGTACGTACTTTTATGTACTTGCTGACGCATTAATTACTAAATATTGGCAGGCAACGCTTAGGTAATAAAACTGCGCGGCGCTGTGGAAACAAATGTAAACAAATATCCCAATGCGGCTAGTCACTTGATACGAGTTCTTTAATGTCCCAATATGGAAATACAAAAACAACAACTTCAGGCACAATTTCCGTTGTTTACGCGAAATCTTTGCTTCTCTTCTCTTTTTTTGTTCATCGTTTGTGATTTCGAAAAGACAACATTTGCACCCTGAAGGAAGTAGGCCGCTTTCTAGCATCATGACCTCCGAATACGAGCCACTGGACCTCATTGGGAGAGGCTCCTTCGGTCAAATCAGAAAAGTTCGAAGGATCGCAGATGGCAAAGTGAGTTGCAATGCAATGAAAGAAGTGTTACCAAAAGTACTAACAAGCTAGATTCTCGTTCGAAAGGAGATATCCTACAAATCAATGAACCAAAAGGAAAAGAACCAGTTGATTGCCGAGTTTCGAATATTGAAGTCGCTAGTGCACCCACATATTGTGCAATACTATCATCACGAGCACGTCCCTGAGGAGCATGCCGTCCACTTGTATATGGAATACTGTGGAGGTGGTGATCTTGCAGGGGTCATCAGGAAGTGCAAGTCAACTGGTGAATATGTATCGGAAAATATGATCTGGTCGGTCTTTACGCAACTGACACTGGCTCTTTATCGATGTCATTACAACAGCGACCCGCCTTCGCCAGGCGAGCTATTTAGTACAACCAATAGTCCGACTCCCCCTCAACCCGCTACCGTGATCTTACACCGAGATATCAAACCAGAAAATGTCTTTTTGGATCAGTATCATTGCGTTAAGTTAGGAGACTTTGGGCTCGCAAAGATTCTGGACCACGAGCACTATATGGCCAATACGTATGTTGGCACCCCTTATTATATGAGCCCAGAAGTGCTTCTCGACAAACCTTTTACTCCACAAAGCGATGTTTGGAGTGTTGGTTGTGTGATATACGAATTGTGCGCGAAACACCCTCCGTTCCAAGCCAAAACTCACATTCAATTGTCGCAAAAAATTAGAGAAGGCAAGTACCCTCCTTTACCTTCCATCTATTCTGCAACATTAAGTAAGACCATTGCAGCCTGTCTTAACATGAACTATCTTCAACGTCCAACGACATCGACGCTACTCAGACTAGATGTTATGAAACTCTGCCGGAAAGAGCGTGAAGTGGAAGGAGCCAAGCGAAACGTTCAACAACTCGAAAATAAATTAATTCAAGAACGCGAAAATATGAAAAAGCAGCTGCAAATACAACAGGAGCAGATGGCACAGAAAATAGCTGAGGAGTTCAAGACGCATGTGGAGCAGGAAGTGGAGCGGAGAGTTAGTGCAATTCTCCAGGAACAGACCTTGAATGCACTAAATCAAAATCAGAATAAAGGGCCACCTGCTTCTCCGGCCTTGAGCGGTCATCAGTGGAGGCCCAGTTCACCTGATAAATACCAGCAGTTGTCTGGCGATACCACGATGGCTAGTGCGCACAATACGCAAGTGACGCCGAGTCGTAATGTTAAAGGGCCAAGGACAATTAGAGAACAAAGTGTATCCCCAGTGTCATCCCGTTCACCTATGAAGCCAAATTATCAAGACAAAATCGAGCCCCCAGATTTTAACGCCCCTCCCCCACCTCGCCGACGACTCTCTAGTTCAAAGAAGCATACTAGTTCTCACAGCTTGAACGACGCAACCAGTACAGTGACGAAACATAAAGCTTTCAACAAGTCGGTCAACACGGCAAAATATGGATCGCGGCCGAATTCAGGTGACTATGGTCCACGATTCACTTACAACAACGCCAAGTACGCCAATGAAGACAGTGCGACTAGCTCAATAGCAAGTGTGTCGACATTTTCAAGTCAGTCTTCTCAATTTTCAAGCGCTTCTGACTGTTCACACGGGTCTTATGATATGGAGGACTCTGACTACAAAACGTACAAATCGAACTCTGGCATGCCACGAGATACGTCTGAGTCCCCACGAGCAACACCAAGAGAACGACAAGCCCCACACTTTCAAGCTATCTATGAAGTTAAACAGACCGTGGTAAACGGAGTAGGTGCGCAGGCCGCAATGGCTAAAGTGATGGGCGTAAAGGGACCAGCTATGGGCCGCAGAGTTGTTCACATTCAACCCCAATCGCCACAACCAATGCAACACAATATTTGGGACAATTCTATTCACCCAGATGAGATGTCAAATCCTTTTCAGAAACGACAAGAACGCAATAGACATTGACCTTTATGGCCACTGCCGTTTCGAAATGGGAAAAAATGAAAGAGTAAGGAGGTTGAAAGGAAACAAAAACCTTGACCATGAACTTTTAGTATATGATATATAATGTGAAATGCCCTAGTCCCCATGCCTTTTTGTCCTTTTATGAATGAATATACGTTTTCAAATAGATAATAGTTGAAAAAATTCGTTTACGATTTGAATTGGCAATGATAATGATCTACTAGGCGCGTGATAGTACGCCCTAGCCCATCTTTTTTTTTCAAAAAGTAAACATATAACGCGCTCGAGTGCTAGTTCCATCCATACCATTCTCAACATGGACGTTCGTGACGACTTCTTCTTCAACGCGTCCTTCACTCTTTTCTCAGGTCCGTTCCTCCATGAGTTCAAGACTGCATCTATTCCGGCCTATAAAAAGACACTTCTCGCGTACCTACAACGCGTCAGCGAGGCGAGTGACCTAGACGATGACCTCAAGGGCACAATCGAACTAAAATGGAAGCGCTGGGGAAGCATGGCCGGTCACACTGGGTTATCCCCAGACGTCCAGTACTCAGTCGATATGCTCTTTATCCGGTATAATCGCAGTCTTCACAGGCTGTGCATCATAACGAGGAATCACCTGAAGAATCGACTTGAAAAAATGAGGCATGGCACGGTTGTACTAGCGAATGGAACACCTGAAGTGTTGGATGTCTGTCGGTATTGGATTTCAAAACAATTCGACGCGTCCTTGATCCAATTTAACATTTCACAGGACGTGCTATTCAATGAATATGACCGTTATTTGCGTGCATCTGCGAGAGCATCTGGATTTGGCATGGACTCTGAGCTGGTGTTTACCGTTGAAGATACTGTATCAAAGAAGCTCAAGGACCTAACAATCACAGTATCCGGCACTGATCTGCCCAACTACTTGGCAAACGGGTAAGCATAATAATGCAAGCGAAGAATTTATTAACAGGCAGATAGAACGAGCGTGTCTAAGATCGTGGTCCAGCACGTAGCCACGACGACGGCGATTAATTTAAATAAGCTCCAATTAAGTCGATTCAATTGCAGTGGGTTGGTTTTGACATCCAAGGGCAAATTGAAGATCTTTCGTGAATCCTACTGGGTCGAGGACGACTGCAAAAACGTCTGGACTCTCGTCGAGAACGTATTGGAACAGCCTGCTCCTTCAAATGACCCACAAGATTGACGTGGTTCTGAACCCACTGCTGCTGATTTTACCTGGTCATTTATTGGATCGACTCTATTACTACAATGGCCTACGATTCTACAGAGTAATGTCGCGATACTCGATGTCTCTTTTCCAACTTCAATATGTGCGTGGAGCATTTAATTGCAACTTAAATCTGATGAGACTTTGATTGGCTTAATCATGAGTTATATTGAGGGAAAACCGCATCAAATTTAAAAGCTATGGGTACAAGCCCTTTTCACTCTTCAGAAGATGCAAAATCTGATGCTATTTTGAGTATCCATTCCATCTCTGCCTTTGTGGAATGATCTTCGAGCCATGTTGAGCATATCTTGCATCACAGGTTAGGCACAAGAGTTTGTTACCATGATAGTATATGTCGTGCAAATCTTGTATCGGCCAAGCGAATACTTAAAAATTGTGCAGACTTGGAAACGGGGTTATGAGAATGATTTTCCTTAGTTCCTTTACCAAAAGATAGTATCATGAATGGGATCAATCTGTATGATCGCTTCTCCAAAAGTTTGGGAAAAGAATGAGATAAAGTACTAAGAGCTTGATCGTTTACGCATATAAACAACCTACCCTCTTTATTACTCTTTTGCATAATAATTTAGAGATCTAGCTATGTAGCTCATTGTCAAACATTCATTGTTCAATATCGTTCATCATTGTTTCGAACATATAACCCAGCTCCCGCTTGAAGTCCCAATCGGCACATGCGGTTGAAGGATTTGTGGGGTAATTTGGGTGCGGCAAGGTGAGAAAGTTTCAAGCAACTTTTTGACAAACTGACTTTGTTCCCTCCTACAACCAAGTGCAACGATGGCAGATTCGAACTCCAACAACCTAATAGCCCGCTCCGTTGAGACCTCTGTCGCGGGTCTAATTAGCCTTGTGCTCTCAAAGGAGGAGTACCAGAAGCTCCTAAGTTGGGCCAATGTGCGATCGGATAAAGACAGCACTGTCAAGAGCGTGATCTTGCCGAATCCAAAGTTGGTCGATTCGGCACTTTTGGACGATATAAAAACCTATGCGTCGCATTCAGGAACCAGCGACGAACCATTTGAGCATTCTACGCCGAGAATTGTGAGATCTAATACTAGGTTCTTTCTGAAGGCGTACCTCTTGATCCTGGGCGTCCAGAGCGGAAGAGTTTTGTACAAAGACCGAGGTGTCTGGAGAACATTGGTTGGATTATCGGTGTGGTACAAAAATGGCGCAAAAGTGGCGTTTGTACTTGCAGGTATTAGCTTGACTTATAAGCTGGTCTTCAGACTTTTATCTTTACTGAAGAATTATGCTTCGTTTGTGCTTAATTTGGTAGATGGGGAACAGAAATCGAACCTGTCCAAGATTATTACAGAGTCCAAAACGACTTTAGCCTTGGCCTCAGGAGCTGTGTCTGGTTCACTGTTCTATTACTTTCCTGTAGACGGTGCGAGAGATATCATAGCAGTGTATACTGCTGTAAGGTCACTCGAGATCTTGTACAACTACCTTGATGAGCGTGGGGTGTTCAGAGGCAAACCCAAGATACTTGGTTCCTGGACGTTATACCCTTTTGCATTTGCTGAGCTCTTTCATTCCTATTTTTTCCATCCGGACGTCAATTTGAGTTCTGTCAACCGAATTATAACACTGTCCTGGAGCAGTTTCTTCCCTACAATCCCACTTCTTTCCAAGAGTGGCTCATGGCCAGCAACGGAGGATTTCACATCCAGCATAGCTCAACTAGCTCGGCACGGATACCCTGAATTCAAAGCACCAGCAATTTTCCCGAATTCAGAGCTTCCAACCTACTTAACGGCTGTGGAACCGGTACTTGTGAAAGCACATCCACAGATTCAAACCACAATAGCTGCATTGACACATCCATTTGAGCCTAACCTGGCAAGGGCTTACAGCCGAATTGTCTCGCGCAAATTTAAATCAGTCGGAAAATACGTGCTAGGATTTTACGTCTTGCGCGCGCTGCTCAGCAATAAGAAAGATGCCAATGGTGAACCTGTGAGTCAAACAGAATCGATCTTCATGGCCGTTATCAACTCAATCAAGCTCACCACGTTCATTGTCTTGTCAACAACAACAGCTCATTTAGGACTGGAGCTGAGTGAGAAAATACTGGGCTCTGCGGGGGCTCCGGAATACCGATTCAAAATGATCGGCTTCTTGGCCGGGTTATGGGCAATTGTTGATAAGACTAATGGCCACGGTCGCTATATGTTTGCAGTGCGCGCTGCAATAATCTCACTCTGGCGGACGCTAGTAAAGAACAAGAGAGTGCGATCAATTAAAAATGGAGATGTTTACGTTTTTGTGGCCAGTTTTAGCATTATCATGGCGGTTTTTGAAAATAGCCCAGCCTGTGTTACTAGTCCCTTTCTGAGAAAGATTCTATTCTGGGTCAAGAACGATGACTTCAGGGATCCAGTGGCTAGCGTATGTGTATAAGTAAATGTCATTAACATGTTAATTTATTTGGTTTCGGCTCTAGTAACCTGCAGCACCCGGAGCGTCCGGGTTGCCCTTCAACGCCAACAAGACCTCCTTGAACCTTGTCTTGTCGCTGAGCTCGCTCTTAGTGCCCTTGCTGCTTGTGTCAACTAGCTTAACAATGCGGTCCCATGTCGTACCAACCACGCTGTTATCACGTTCCTCAATGAATCGCTTCTCAGCTTCACGGACCTCTTCAATGCCAGCATCCTTCTTAGCTCCATAGTTGTCGTAAAAGTCGTCAATAGCAACCTTGGCTTTCTCGCGCGTCTCGGCACGCTTCGCGGCGCTAAGCTCGTCACGGCGTTGAATTTCAAGAGCTTGGCGTTCTCGCCAGGCCTGGATAGCCGGTGAGTCCTCCAGCGACCGCTGGTTGGAGGGTTCGCTTTCAAACACTGACTGGGAGGGTGTTTCAGCCGGCTCCGAGATTAACTCATTGTTCTAGCAAAGAACCAAGTTAGCATGGGCAATGTTTTGAAAAATTAGCATAGAAGAACTAACCTGTTTCTTCTCCAAGGCAGGGAATGCCTCATTGAAATCGTCAACCTCGTCGCCTTGGGTGGCTACAGCAATGTCGTCACTGGTCTGGAATTCGCTGGCATCAGCGCCCAAAGCGGCCTTTTCACGGGACAGAAAGTCGTCATTGCCGCTTGTGAAGTCAGCAGCATTGTCTGATCCCAGAAGATCGTCGTCAATCTCTTCAAGAGCGGGGAATCTGGAACTCATTATGGAAGTAGAATGTCTTTAGCGAAGTTGCGAAGAATATACAAACGCTGTTTGTGTTGTCTGCTCAGTTCAATGAAAGGGTGGCAGTTTACCACAGTGAGGGCATAACCAAACCATGCCCTAGCCCTCACCGCACGAATCTTCTTGAATAGGTGAAATTTCGGCCGTTTTTTGGCCAGTAAAAATTAATTCACGCCGATCTTTTTTTTTTCCATTTTTTTTCCAGCTATTTCTTTTCCGTTTTCCTTCTCTAAACAGCTTTTGAGATATAAACGGCAGTCAAATTAACATGGCACATTACTCGCTCGCACGTTCTCAGTTCTTCTTCTCCAAGAACTTCTCGATCTTGTCGACTGCCAAGTCCTGTGGCTCCCAGCTGCTTTTGAATTCTTGCAAAGCAGCAGCAGGCAAGAAACGCGCCAACACCTGGAGTTTGTTAAGAACGACTCAAAATGGACGCAACTTGATCAAGAGTCCTACCGCTGGAACTAAAACGAATTAAGAGAAAAAACTGAAAAGATGGTTGAAATTATATGCTATATGGGATTCCAATGTGTGGGTGAATGGATATATCACGAAAAGAAGGATGTGATGTTTAAATGCAAGGTTGATGTGAAATGAAATATCGATCTTGGCCAGGACTGTTGCTTTACCAAATCTGCTTTGCAGTCATTTTGAATCTTCGAACGTCAAGCAGCTCCTTCACGCCATTAGTTTTATGTTTGCGGCCTTTCTGAGGAGGGATGGTCTCGTCAGGGAAGTACAGTTTATCCCTCAAGTGCTTTGGCAACTCGACCAAACTTTGAGGCCCGCCCTTCCTTATGCCAGGAACATGGTCGTTCTCGTCAGATTCATAGCCGTGCGGTATTCCTGTCTTTTCAGCGGCTGTGGGCGTATTTGGTTCAGATTTCTGCTGCGTTGCAGGATGCGAAGTGGATGAGTATAATTTTGGAGGAGCCCTATTGAGCAGCTCCCCGCGCCGTTTTGCGCTGTATTGAAGTAGAGAAAGTCCAAGCATAAGCTTTAGTGCGAACAATAAAATAAATACAGTAACTCCAACCAGTACTAAACTCAGATATCGATAAAAATTATCAAAATCGAAGCTTTCAATGTAGGGCAGGATTTTTCGTGATGTGGAGTAAAGATCGTCAAGGAGATTTAATGGAAATGCAGAGTCACTGGGATGGAGAGGACCTGCTTCGGAGGATCTCGTTGAGTTAGGTGGCAGTACACCTGTATGGCTCGGGGATCCGAGTTTCTCAATCGTTTTGAGTGGTGATCGTTGCTCGGCCAGCATCCCATAGCTACCTGCGAGCATCCGGAAGAATACCGATGCGATTGGGAAGACAGGAAGGCCGATTCTTTTCATCATGACATCGTCTGTAAACGAATTTTCGCTGTAATCGTACGCAAGCACATCCAAGAACTTGCGATACACGCGCGGTCGAATGTTGTTAAATTTGGCTATGTAGGCGTGTTTCAGCCAGTCAACTAGCACTTCGCTGCCCACAACTACGCTCATTGGCCCCATCAGAGCGCCAAGCCAGGTATTCCAGCCAGACCAGCTGCGAGGGATGAGCCCAGAGGTGCCAAGGTCAGCAATGTTGCGGAGCCCAATTATAAATAGAATGATGGTGAGTTGAAACCGCTCGGTGATATCTGCACAGGTCAATTGAAAAAGGTTCTCGCGCTCGAACTTTTTGAAGACAGCTGACTTGATTTCAGCAAACTGGTTACTTAGTAACAACGTAAGTAACGCATTGGAGTAGCTGTTCACAGCGACATTTAGAGCAATGATTTGGTACAAAATGGCCAAGGAATGGAAATAGACGTACACAATTCCTAGTACTGCAAACACCACCGGGCGATAGTATCGGGATAGTTCATCCTTATAATGCCGTTGCAGCGTCTCGTAAGAAAATAGGCATTCCAAAATATCTTGTCCCAGAGCCGAAAACAGTTTATCAGCGATTTCAAGAACATTAAACATGACGTATAGCTTGACAGCACTCTGTCCTCGAATGTTGTGGTAGATTTTACTAGTATCCAATTGCAAAAGCAGGCTCACAGTAAGAGCAAACATAAACCCTTTAATGATGTCTGCTTTTCTGCTCATGGGTAAACGTGTCTTGACCCCACGGACTGTATTCTTACAAAGCAAGTAAAGCGCGTAGATGAATCTAAGCGGGAGAATTGTAAAAAAGTGCAGAAAGCTATCCAAGCACATGAGGGTGCCAAATGTGATGACACGCTCAAGATACAGAGGTACTCTCATAAAATTGACGAGCTGTTCCGTTTTTTCGTTGGTGAAAACTTCGTTTTTTTGTGAGGCAAGCTCTAGTAGTAGATATCCCCAGAGTGTCATGGAACGCGAATGGCCTTCCGGAGAGATTTCAAGTTGTTGAGCTTTTACGGGGCTCGCTGAAGTCTTTTTTGGGGACCCCCGATCTAATTGTGACCCCGGAGGGAACGTGAACTCGTCCTTGACATGCAGGGCCTCCACGCTGGCTTGAAGCTCAGCTGTCATCCTCCGTCGTTTTTCTCGGTTCACGTTGCTGGGCCTTTTCTCCTTTTCTTTAACTGGCTTTTGAGACCATGGGGATTTGACTCTCCGGTTGCGCGGGCGTACGCTGAAGCGTGGACTGGAAGGGACTTTGGGAAAATCTAAAGGCTGTGAAGGTGAATTCGGAAATCTCAAAGGTGCTGGTCGCGTCTTCAGGGTGTCTGTAAAAGATTCTGGGAAGGTCGCACTGGAGAGAGGCTCACTAAGAGGAAAACTGGAAAGAGGATCAATAAGAGGCTCACTAAAGAGACTCGCACCTGAGTCTTGACTTAAAGGGCTGCTGAGCGCCGCGCTGGTGGGATCAGGGTAGATCGCCGTGTCATGGTGCGGGTCTTTGGTATCATGTGTATGCGTCCTTCCATCATCACTCGCACTGGTGATATTCAAGCCAAGGTTCTCTCCGGCTTCATGATTCATATCAAGTAGCAAAGAGTCCATCTATACTTTCATTCCTCGCGGTGCCGTCAATAATAAGCTGATCTCTCTCCGTTTCAAAAACTGTATGATCTGCAAACCACACTGAATTATAAATGCTTGCTGGGTTGATGCCGGAACAATAATTGTGTATACTTTGATGATCTAGGCAAAAGAGCAGCCTTTTAGATGTCTTGAAGTTTAACCAGCAGGGGCCTGAAATAATATGAATTGATTAAAGAATAATAATAATAATTGGAGAGCCTTTTCTGGAAAGCGAAGGCATCTTTGTTCCTGGAATGAACCACAGGCCCTTGCCCTGAGTGTAGATATCAGCAAGTCTAGCAGCTGGGAACATTCGCGATTCACTCAAACCGCCATTTACAAAAGGTTCACTTTTCATTACACTACGTAGTAATTAATGAAAGAAAAATATGTCTTGATTTGATCAGAATTCTATATTAACTTCCTTACATCGCTGTGGATATTCCACAAGTATGGCTTTTTTGCTCGTTGCTCGTCTATTTCTTTCCATTTGGCAACGTTCCGCTTAAACTTTCCAAGCAGCTCGATGTCTTTGAGCCGTTTGCGAGACACTATTATGTTGACGTAGGACGAAGTCTTGCGCTCAAAGGAACGTTTCTTGAGCTTGAGTGACATCAGCGCAGACCGAATTGGGGCGGTCCATTCGGTTATGGCCTTCTCCTCGGCCTCGCGGTGTGTGTGGCGCGGTACAGAATTGGGTGTGGCCGCAGGCGTAGAGGTGCTCTGCTGCTGCTCTCGTCGCGCGATTTCGAGCTCCCATTTGGCCTCCATCGCTGCAAGCTTCTCGAGCTCCTCCAGCGCTTCCATCTTGCTGACTATGTCCGTATGCACACTCCCGTGAATAAAGCGAGTCAGCTCCTTGCTTTGCGGCCGCGGGGTTCGTAGAAACCAAATCCGGCCTAACGGCGTTGGCACATACACCACCTTTGACTGCTGAGGTTTTGTAGTCTCAATCTTGCGCCGCTGCTCTTCGCGCGCACGGTCTGCGAGCGCCATCCACTCAGGAAGTAAGACATAGTCGATATACGTAGGGTCAAGGTTTTCGGATCTGGACAGGCGGCCGGTTGACCTGTATGCAGCGAGCATTTTATGGCGCTGGTACTGAACGCGGCTTTGGTTTTGGTACTCCTTGAGATCTTTCCCTTCTTGTGGGGCATTCCAGAGAAGCTTTGAGGCTGAGGCTGTCTCATAGGCCTCCTGCTGTGATCTCATCAAGTCGTCGATTTGACCTTCGATCCACCTGGCTTGCCTGTTGAGACTACTCGTAACTGTGTCACCATGCTCGACCTTAAAGAGAATGGCCTCGCGCATACTTTCCTCCCACTTGCCAGCCTCAGTTAGCAGCTCTTTTGTTTTCGACGGCGCCATATATTTCTTTCCATCGTGGAAGCGTTTGCTGATTTCGCATCGCAGGTATATCTGGTAGCTGGGCGAGAGCGGAACATGGTACGTGTATTTAATGAGACGTCTAAAAAGCTGGAATGTGGGTATACGGTGTGATGCTAGGTGTTTGAAATGTACACGCCGCATTGTTGGACAGCTAGTGAGGGTATTTCGAGGAGCTGTAGAGATCTTTTGATGGAGTTGTGTCAATAAATTCTCTTTTTGATCTCCCAGCAGCGCTCACGACTACATACTGAACTAAATGAAATTTGAAACATGATCCGTATAAAGCTCTAACCTTTTTTAATAAAGCCACTACTCGTCTTCCTCTTCTTCGTCCTTCATTGCGGTGATCTCAAACTCATCCTCATCCACTGCGAACGCAATGTCATCTCCATCCTTCAGCCCAGCCACACTATCAAGCTTGTCCTCATCTTTGACTTCCGCGAAGAACGTATATGTGCCATCATTCCCTTTCGTCGGCAGCGCCAGTCGGATATCTGCGGCCGTGACTGGATCTTGCTTCAGTCCGTTTGCTCCTGCCGTCTCCTTCGCCGTGTCTTCAGTTGCAGTTTCAAAGCTCTGTTTTGGAATATCAACGTCGTCGCCGTCGTCAGCAGTGGCAAAAGACGATTTTGGAATGGGAATCTCATCCTCGTCGGCTTCCAGTATATCGCCGCCTTCTTCTGTAAACACATTGGACTCGTTCAAGATCTCTGCGAGCTTCTCTTTGAGAACTTTAAACTTTTCGGATTTCTTCGCGTAGAGCAGAACCACGATCTTTTGGTATTTTAGCTTGAGTGTAAGGTCTACTGTGGGAGCCTACAGTTGTGCAGGAACGCACGAGTTAGATTTCAAAGAAACACTGCACGATATGTTTATTACCATTGTTAGAGTTGTTCCTTAGATTCGTCGTTGATGGTCAAGGGAATCAACATGTATGCGTGAGTTGCTCGTAGTTGTGGATAGGGTTACCCTGTCTCTGTCTTAGTACCAAGACAAACAAGCCTGTGATTTCAAGAACTGTCTTCAGAGCCAAGTGAGTTTGCGAGTGCTAATACAAACCTTTTTTTATGGTCTCAATTCAACAGGTCTTGTTTTTATCATGTCCAATACTTTCAATGCTTCCGTATTGTATGACAAGACCCCAAAGCTTCGCAGTTTTATCGACGCGCGCGTAATTGTCTTACGCGTTTTGTGCTGTCCCAAAGTGGCAATTATTTAAATTGAATTTAGCCCTAGCCCTCTAAGACGCGTAAATTTAGCGACCCCAAATGAAATTTGTTTTGTTTACTCCGATTGACAAAAAAAAGTTGATCTTCTTTCTACTATTTCTCGCCATTCATCAGCTTTTTCCCTTGGATTTTTATTCCTTTTGTATTTTGATTCTCAAGGTTTTATTATTATCTGTGGGCAGATTTGAACGATTGATTTGATTTTGGATACCCGGATTTGCATTCATTGACTTTCGCTTTTCTATTTTTTTTTTGGCATCTGCATTTTGGAATTGAAATCACAGTGAAAGGTGATTCAAGTTTCGTTTTTTAAAAGATAATTTATAATAAGCATGGTTCGTGTTAGAGCTACGGGCACTGGTACGTTTGCACAGGTCGAATTCGGTTTGTTTGAGTATTATTTATATGAATGTGAATGCTAACCTTTTGTTGATTTAGGACTGCGGAGGAATATAGCACGTAAGGACCCAGTCAGACCTCCGGGGTCGACGCCCCCATCAGCGGGAGGGGCCGCAGCTTCGCCCAAAGATAATGCTGGACCAAGTCCACTGTCAGTGACGCCAGCGAAAAAGAGTTTATCGAGCATGTTTCCAGAGATCTCACCGACACCCGCGAAGGACAAGATGCAACCTCAGCAGCCGATGGACAGTAGTGCTGAAGAGCCATCGGTAGAAATCCCGACGGAGAGCCCTGAGATCACAGAAGATGAGACTGACAAATCACTCTGCAGTTCTTCATCAAAGACTCCGGCAACCGAAGAGCCAGGCACTCCGCGCAAGAAACGGACCTTCGATGAGACGACGACAGATACTCCCGAACCTCGCACTCCGACTGCACATCGTAACAAACGAGCGCGCCCACGTACGCCACAGTCAGCGCGCGCGGCGGTTCCCGCAGGCATGCTGACACCTACACACCGGTCTACGCGCAAACGGAACCCTTACTTTACTGCACCGGCTGGGCAGCTCAGCACGCCAAGCACCCCGACTGTTTATAGCCTTGCCAAAGCGCTTTTCCAGCGAGGGAGCAGCACAGCGGTCGTGGGTCGTAGTGCGGAAAGAGCGCAAATGGAAAGCTTTTTAAATGAAAGACTCGAAACGCGGGGTAAAGGGGCGCTATATGTGAGTGGGCTCCCGGGGACAGGCAAGTCGGCGCTGCTGGGCGAGGTTGTGGAAAGGAGCGCGCAGGAATATGGGCAACGGTTCCCAGTCAAGGTTGCAAATATTAACTGCATGACTGTGGAAAATTCGGGGGATATTTTTGAAATGATCCACCAGGAGTTGACGGCCGGCGAAGAGGACGAGGATGAAGAAGTCCTGGAGGATGGTACGGTGGTTATAGCTGATGAGGACGAGGAGGCAGAAGAGATGATTTCAGGTGACGGCGAACGATTAACATTGATGCGGCGGCAGCGACTGATTATTGAAGACCTGGAACGCCGGATTCTGCGGCAGCCGTCGACGAGCACAGTGCGGCACATTGTCGTGCTAGACGAGCTCGACCACATCATGACCAAGGACCAAGAGGTGCTGTTCCGCATTTTCCAGTGGGCGTTTGCCGCCAACTCGAGTCTTATACTGTTTGGCATTGCCAACGCGCTGGATCTCACGGACCGGTTCCTGCCTCGCCTGCGGTCTAACAGCCTCACACCACAGGTACTTGCGTTCAAGCCATACACTGCGCCGGAGATTGCACGTATCATTGAGGAGCGGCTCTGGTCGCTGGTCGGCGGTCGGCCTGCTAGCGGCGGGGGTGGATCCGCCCCCGCGACGATACCGCCGCTGATGCACCCTGCGGCGATCCAACTGTGTGCGCGCAAAACGGCGTCCAACACGGGCGACCTGCGCAAAGCGTTTGATTTGTGTCGCCGGTCGATCGAGACGGTTGAAGAAGAAGTGCGGCGGCAACGCACCAGCGCGGTGCTCAATTCGTATGATGGAGGCAACCCCAATACCAACGGCGGCGGGGCAACGGGTGCTCTGGGGCGAGGCAGTCCAGGCATGGCGTGGAAACGGGCGCTCGTGAGCGGCAGCAGCAGTGCGATCCTGACGGCGCTCACGCTCGAGACGGCGCCTCGTGCGACCATCTCCCACGTGGCCAAGGTATGCTCGACGGCGTTTGGCGGCAGCATGGCGCAACGCATCAAGGTGCTCAACCTGCAACACAAGGCCGTTCTGTGCGTGCTTGTCGTCGGCGAGCGCTCTCACAGCAGCACGTCCAGCAAGCTGACGGTCATGAAGCTGTTTGAACGGTACACCAGCGTGTGCGGCCGCGAAAAGGTGCTGGGCCAACTGACCTACGCCGAGTTCCTGGACGTCGTCAGCGGTCTGGAGTCCGCCGGCGTGGTGTCCATTTCGGGGGTGCAGGGCCGCAAGGGCCATGGATCATGGCGCATGGGCGGCGCCGGCGGCGGTGGCGGCGCGCGGCAGTCTCGGACGTCGAAGGGCGGCGGTGGTGCTAGCGCTCCGCGGAGCGGTATGGGGGTGCGTGACGATTTCAGCCAGCGCGGGATTGTAGCCAATGTGCACCAGCTGGATTTGATGAGCGCGGTGGGCACGACGCCCTTGCTCAAGTCGTTTCTTGTCGAGATTTGATGCGGCGTGGATGTACATTTACAATAGCGGACATAGTAAGATTAGATATCCATATATATACATGCATGTATATATTCTAAGATATGGACGATTGTCTTGGAGAGCAGCTAGTTCCTCTGCTTTTGCGTGAAAGCGCTACGATGAGCTCTAGAAAGATATTCAAGCTACAAGCGTTTCTAGCCGGGGAATATCAACCCTCGAAGGCTTTTGAATTATTAGTAGCGTCGTATAAACCTATCTTTCATCATCATCACCCTGCCCATGATACTAGCTAACTTGAGTATCTTACGGGTCCGATGCTTCAAGTACGATGTCCTGCTGTCAACTGGTAAATACGGATAAATTGCTTGCTTGTTCTTCCATACGGATATTTTGCCTACGCTTTAACTATGATTCGCCTGTTTCCATTGATGATGATGTTACAAACTCAAACTCAAGGTTTGTTTTATTTTCGCGTGTTTGCTCCATGCGTGCTAGTTTTTCCAGCAACAGGGAGTTCTATTTACTCGTAGTAGGCCATCTATTGATGGATGAATATCGAGGCGAGAAAACAAACTAGTAGAATTTTTGGTGGGTTATCCCAAAGCGGCATGTTTCTAGAAGGTGGGGCATATTTGGGCCGGCGGCGCCGGGCAAGCGCGGGAACATTGAACGCAATAAATGCGGGTAGTTCGTGTTTGTTGTGTATTTTGTGTATTTTGTGTTTGTTTTTAGATTTCTGACTCGAATTCACCACCGTCAAGTGGGAGATTTGCAATCTAAGAACAAAAACGGCGTACGGCGTTAGCGCGAGCAATATTATCGATACTTTCAAATTCATTGATTTGGCTCCTCCCCATGGCGCCACACGTGCAAGGTAATAGTGCGGCGGTACTTGGTGAGTACATGAGCAGCATTGCCCTTGCCCTTCTTTTTTTGTTTTTCTGTCGACCTGACGTTAGATTCCTTGACTAAGCAGCTTCTTATCTCAGGCCATGTGATGAGTCAGTGGTTATGTAACACCAGGAGAGCTGCAGCTGTAGATGGCCGGCTGCAACATTGATTGTGTCGGGCGTCGGATCGCACATTTTCCGGAGAGAGTTTATACTTCTGAAGGGCGCGTATACTACTTCTATATATCGTGAGCCCATATATAATTATAACTCTCCTACTACTAGTAGTAATAGCTAGTAGTCTTGGCTTAATGCCAGAGTCGTTTCAAGACTCATGTTTTTGCTTGACTCGATCACCACTAGCACTCAGCACTGAGCGCTGTGCGTTGTCCATGGATCCGTCGATGATTCCAATTCATGTCGATCGCAACAAGCTCCGTGTGGTTTACTTGCTGCGCCTTTTGGCTCCCGCGTCCAGAATTTCCGCTTTCGCCCAAAGTAACAACAACACACTCGCTGTCTCGCTTGTCAAACTTTTTTTTGTTTTTTTATTTTTTTTAATTTTTTTAATTTTTTTTTTTTTTTTTTGCGGTGTCGCTTCAAATTTCCACTGAAATTTTCACTTTTTTGCGCTTCCTCCCGGCGATATTAATACGCCGCCAGTCGCCACCCGAATTCTTCGCTTCTTCTTTTCCCTTCTTTTCCTTCTTCTTCATCTTTCTCCAGCTCTCTCTAAAAGCTGTTATTCAAAGTCTCCAGCTTGTTCTCGAACCCTCGTATACCGGCAGTCAAACCTGCTACTCTCCACTATTACTCACTCACACATACAATTACTCACCCATTCGCCACGTCTTAGTAATGGATTTCCTCCTCCCCGAACTGGAACAGGACCTCGAGCTTGGCTCCTATGACCTGCTCCCAGCTAACTCGCCACCGCCCTTAGACCCGGGTGCGGATGACGAGATGGACGAGGTCGACGACGTGGAGGAAGACAATCTTTTTGAAGGCTTCACCCCCTCTGAAGTTGACACAACCCTCTCTCTGGCCTTTTGGGACAACCAAGGCAAACAGTCCCTGGAAGCTGCCTCTGCCAACACCTCTAATAAAGACAACATTGCCATTGTCCAAGACCCTCCACCAAGTCTTGAATCAAAGCGACTATTTGGCGACGCCGCAAATACAGACTTTGACCCTCTAGTTTCAGACTCCCTATTACCATGGGACGCATTTGTCCAAAGCCATATCCAGTCCAACTACCCTTCCAACTTTTTTGACATGGCCGGCTTCAATCTAAAGGAAGAGCCACAGTTGGACGTCATCAAGGAAGAAGATACACAACTAGACTTTATCATTAAAGAAAAACCTATCGTGGCTCCTGTTCCTCCTTCAGTGGTGCCACAACTCAGCGAGCTTCCTGAACTCTCCTCTGTGTCAACTAACTCCGAACTTCCTTCACCTCCTATGCCTACTACTTTGCGTCGCAATCACAAGTACTCCATCCCATCGAGTACATCCTCTTCATTTTCATTATCATCGTCAACAGACCAAGGTGAGCAGCAGGAACCTGTCCGCACAGAGGAAGAGCGCAAGCGCCGTAACCGTGTGTACGCGAAGCGATCACGTGATCTCAAGAACATGAAGTACAAGGAAGCCATGGACCTTAACGAGGACTTGAAGCGCCAGTTAAGGCAGCTTCAAGAGGAAAACCACGAACTCAAACTGGACAACCAGCGATTGAGTTTCCAAGTCAAGGAATACCAGCATCGATGTGACGTTAAATGCGAGTAAAGTGAATATCTACCAAGAGCTGGCTCTTTTACTGATGAGCACACACAACACACATACACACACTCACACACTCTTGGAACTTGCAAAGTAACAAAGGAGACGAGAAAAAAAATGAAAAGACCAAAAAAAAAAAACAGATGAGGGAAATAACTTTCAAATGAAATGTAATTAATGACGAACCGCAATCAAGCAATCCAACCCATGAAGGCAAACCTCCTATATCCAATATGGAATTGACAATGCTTCTGATTTAACAAACTCGACTCTGCAGTAGTTGAGGTTTTTTTTTTTTTTTTTTACCTTGATTGCATAAGTTTTTGTTGAAATTTTGATCTACAAAAAGAAGAGGGAATTGAAAATGGTATACTCTATAATTTAACCAATGCTAATATTTAACAAAAAAGATATAAAAAACATGAAAAAAAGGTGTGGTAAACAGATGTATCAATTTAATGTACAAGGGGGAAGACTTGCGGAAAGGTCTAGTATAAGTTTACAAGCGACGAGGGGCATTACTTGATTTGAGAAAAAAGAAACAGCCTTTGTAAACTACATGTAACCAGTGCATCACATACAATCAACAACATGCTTTATATCGCATTCAATTCCATTTGCTCATATTCAATTCTAAACAGTCCTGCGGTCACTCATGTATCTTATAATACTGCCTTGCCCAGTCACCTCAACCGTCTTTTCAAACCACGTCAACAGAATGCCGCCGTTGCCGTGGCCCTGGCCCAGCGGAGAGCCCATGCCCTTGTAAATGTACTTGATGAGCGTGTCGCGCTGCTCGGGGCTCAGGGCCTGCACGGTCGACGTGATGGCAGAGGACCGGATGGTTGCCAGCACCTCGAGCACGGTCTGCAAGTTGAGTGTCTTTTTCAAATAGTTAGTCCTGGGAGAGAGTCATAATGGTGATATTTCAATTCAACTCAGCTCAATTCAGTTCAAAAAGAGAGCAGAGAAGGTGGTCAGGCTTACCTTGGTGGCTTCGTCGCCGCCGTAGGGCGCATCGTCGAGGCCGGCGGACAGCGCCGCGGTGTAGTCGCCTTTGGAGAGGAGCGCCTTCACCTGCTGGGCGCGCGCCTGCATGTCCGAGATGGACACGGCGGGCGCGGGGGGCGTGAGTTCAGCGAGCGACATGAACTTTTCGGGGTCGTACTTGTCGACATCTATGCGGCGGAAGTTGACGTCCATCGTTTCCTATGTTTGCTTGATTGTTGTTGTGGTGGTGGTGTTGTGGTGGTTGTTGAAGGCGTAGGTTATAGAGTCAATTCCAGGGAATGGGTTTTATGTGGGTTTAGAGGTGTATATATATCTTCTTCTTGGCTTTCGCGGTTTCTTGTTGGCTGGTCTCTTGTGGTGATGAAAGTCGGCGGAGTTGAAATAGGGACGACGGGGCAATGCTGGCGGTTCCAGGAAAATGAGGGATAGGGTTTTTGAATATACACATGAAATCAACATGGAAGAGACTCTACAGGCAACTTAACAAAGTAGAAAAGAAGAAGATTCCTTCGGATCTACAGATGCAAGAAAGAATATGGTCCAGAGAAGAGATTCAGGCAATCTTGGTTTAGTATCATCAATTGATATCATGGCAGAGATCAGACCATGTTCTTTTTCACTCAAGTTCTCCATCTAATGATGGTTAATCTTGAACCCCATGTATGTCGTTGATAAGCAGAATAGAACATGCAAACACAATAATCAAACGATATTGGACTCAATTGACAAGCTTCATCCATAAACACTTCTTCTTCTTGCTCTCCAACTTCCTCTCTTTCTCTTTTCAAGTTCTCCTCCATATGCTCAAGTCAATTGAGTGTTCACATTCACGTGACATGAACTTAATGTGAAATAACTTTTTTATAATTCTTCCGTGCTTCGGTTTCAGCGTCTCGAATTATCATCGGTTGCTGTCTAGCTAATTGCTTCTACTTTCACCAGCATTTGCATTCTTTTTTTGTTGTTGTTGTCCTGTTTAATTTGTTTTGTTTGCATTATGATCTCGAATAGCACAGTCAACCATGACAGGTACATCCAGCACATGCTTGGGTGCCCCCAGGAACGCGAGCAGCGGATAGAGCGCTTGTTCGAGGCCCTCGACAATACAAAAACAGGCAAGGTCGACGCCGATTCGCTACTAGAAGCCTTTCGTGAACAATACCACCCGCTGCCAAATACCGAAGAGTGCGTCGAGCAAATCATGTCGTCCATGTCGCCGTCAAACCCTGATTACATCTGTCTCGAGGATTTTAAGAGCTACATCAACCAGACTGAAACCCACCTGGCAGTGTCGTTTAAAGTCCTTGACAGCAAACGCGACGGCAAGCTGGACCTGGACGAAGTGTATCACGGCCTCGAGGAACTGGGCCTCGATATTGATCTAGATCGCGCAGAGCAGTTTTTCAACATTATAGACATTGACGGAGATGGGTTCATTTCGTATGACGAATGGACGCGGTTTTTGGTGTTCGTGCCCATTGAGGATGAAGTGCCCTTGCGTGCAGCCTACAACTTCTTTGCGGAAGAAATGGATCTGTCTTCTGAAGGTGATTTCTTTTTAAGTAGTGAGACGCTTAATGGCATGGGCTACTTTCTTGCCGGTGGGTTCGCTGGAGTGGTCTCGCGGACAAGTACGGCCCCCTTTGACCGGTTAAAGGTCTACCTAATTGCACAGTCTGGACAGCCCATGAAGAAGACAGCCGCCGCCGCTGTGTCGGAAGCAACTGCAGAAGCAGCAGCAGCCACAAAAGCACAACCAGGCGCTATTGTTAGAGCCATCAAGCATATCTGGAGCCAAGGCGGCGTTCGCTCTTTTTTCGTTGGCAATGGCCTCAACGTTATCAAGGTCTTTCCCGAATCCGCCATGAAATTTGGCTCCTTTGAAACTGCCAAACGATTCTTTGCCAGACTCGAAGGCGTCAGCGACACGTCTGAGATTTCGCGTGCCTCGACCTTTCTCGCCGGTGGGTTTGGAGGCGTCGTTTCTCAATTCGCAGTCTACCCCATCGACACGTTAAAATTCCGCATCCAGTGCGAGTCTCTCTCGGTAATGAAAACAGGCAACGCACTGCTCTTCAAAACAATCAAGGACATGTGGCAGGAGGCCGGACTCAGAATGTTTTATAGAGGCCTCGGCGTGGGCCTGCTGGGAATTTTCCCCTTCGCGGCACTCGACCTGGGCACCTTTGAGGCCATGAAACGCGCCTACGTGGCCCGCGAGGCCAAGAAGCAAAACATCCCTCCCTCAGATGTCAGGCTCGGAAACCTGGCTGTGCTCTCGATGGGTGCGTCGAGCGGTTGTGTGGGGGCTTCAGCCGTCTACCCCATGAATCTGCTGCGAACGCGGCTACAAGCTCAGGGCACACACGCTCACCCTTACAGATACACAGGATTCATGGATGTGTTCCACAAGACGGTGGCCCGTGATGGATACAAGGGCTTATGGCGCGGGCTGGCGCCGAACCTGGCAAAGGTCGCTCCGGCAGTTAGCATTAGTTATTTAGTTTATGAAAACTCCAAGGCTCTGCTTAGCCTAAATTAGCATGTAATTTATTATTCAAAATAATTCGAAACCTTTTTTTTTCCCTCCCACTTTGGGGAACATTAATTAACGTTCGCGTTGGGTCTAATTTCGCGTTCTCTTTTTTTTTTTTAATTTTTATGTTTTCTTCACCAAAAACGTGTGGCAATGGTAGCAGAGGCGAAAATCAAGCCGATCCAGCAGTCTGCTGTACACCAGATCACGTCCGGGCAGGTCGTGATTGACATGGCATCGGGCGTGAAGGAACTAGTTGAAAACTCCATTGATGCCCACGCCACTTCCATTGAAATCAAGTTTAAAAATTATGGTCTCGATTCTATAGAGGTGATTGACAACGGCGACGGCATTGCTAAGGAGGACTTTGAAGGCATTGGACGCAAGCACTATACGTCCAAATTAAGGACGTTTGAGAGCCTTGCGATGGTGACTACGTTTGGATTTCGAGGTGAAGCGCTATCCTCTCTTTGCGCCCTTGCGCATGTCCAGGTTGTGACTGCGACTCAAGCCGACGCGCCTCTTGCAACGAAACTCGAATTGGATGTTGATGGGGAGATCAAGAGTAAATCTGTGTCGTCAGGTAAGAAGGGCACTGCCATCACTGTCACTGACATCTTCCACTCGCTGCCCGTTCGCAGGAAGGATTTGCAGAAAAACGCCAAACGAGAGTTTACCAAAGCAATTGGCTTGCTTCAGTCCTACGCCATAATCTGTATTGGCGTGCGCATCACTGTATCCAACGTACTACCCAAGGGGAAAAAGTCCGTCTTGTTTGCATCTCATGCCAACAAGACACTCAAGGACAACATTGCCAACATCTACGGTCTTGCCTCGATTGAACCGCTCATGCTGTTGGATTTTTCGTTTGACATGACACACCCTCGCAGCATCTTTGCCAAGTCAGATCCAGATGCTGCAACTTCCAGCAAAGTCACGGTTGAAGGCTACATTAGCAAACCCGTGTTTGGCAAGGGCCGCAATAGCAACGACCGCCAGCTCTGCTATATCAACTCGCGGCCTTGCCTGCTTCCCCAAGTCAGCAAGACCGTTAACGAGGTCTACCGCAATTTCAACTCCACTCAAGCTCCCTTTTTTGTGCTCAACCTCAAGCTCGACACGACTCGATACGATGTTAATGTTTCTCCAGACAAGCGAACTATTTTACTACATTCGGAAAGTGCTCTTGTGGAGCTTATTCGCGAGAATTTAATACTGCAATTTGAGAACGCGGGCCACTCGATACCGAAGAACACAACAGCAAAAGGCCCAATAGCAGCTGGCAAGTCACAGGGAAAGCTATTTTCGTCAATGATATCCAAATTCTCTAACGGTGCGATTGACGAAATTGTGGAAACTGGCGATGCAGAAGACCCCAAAGAAGAGGAGGCCGAAAGGATAGAGACAGAGGAATTGGCCTCGGAGGCTGAAATGGAAGATGTCGAAGAGAGAATAGAAACACTTGCAAATAAAACACCTAGGAAAAGCATTCGAGATGAAGCGACGTATGTTGAGTCCGAGGTCGAGGATGAGAATGACAGCGGCCTATTTGTTACCAGTGTTTCACCAATCGATACAGCCACGCCTACTCCCCGAACAAGCCGTCGATCTACTACTACTACTACTCTATTTGACCTAGACTCATTTCCTCTACCACAAAAACCCGATTTAAACGACCCAGTTGAGATTACACTAGCCTCGCAAGGAAGGAAAGAGTATGTCAATCTAAATCATACTCCTACAAGGTCAAAATCGTCCAAAAAGAAATCCATAAAGTCGTCTTCGTCAACACCCAAATCCTTGGAAGACTTTGGAAGAGTCCTTAAATATGTTCAGGGCGAAACTGAAGTCCCTGCAGGCAGCGACGATGAATCAGTGACTGACGGGTCCATGGCTGATGCGCCAGCAGAAGAAGAAAAAGCAGAAGAAGAAAGGGCAGAAGAAGAAAAGGTAACAGAAGAAAAGGAGAGCGAAGAGGACCAAGAGGAAGAAATGCTGACTGATGAAAAACCTATAATATCGTCCACGCCAGCCTCACTCTCGCAAAGATCGCAGGCAACATATCGCCATCGAACTCATAACCTCGATCTACCTGTCAAAGTTTCATTCAAAAACATCCAACGAGGAGCTAAGCAGATTAACGAATTGAAAACAAAACACGCAGAATCCCTCAACGAAACCAAAAAATCGAAAGCATTATCTGACATCACAGTTTCTAATATAGCAGGCGATGAGGAGTTAACAGAGGGAATGCTCAATCTATCAATTCACAAACATGACTTTTTAAAGATGGAACTTGTGGGGCAGTTCAATTTGGGCTTCATTCTCGTCACTAAACTGAACGAGAGCACTGGGCAAAAGGACTTGTTCATTGTCGACCAGCATGCCAGTGACGAGATCTACAATTTCGAGCGCCTGCAGAACGAGACTGTAATTCAAAACCAGCCATTGGTCGTGCCACTCCGACTTGATCTAACTGCGATGGACGAGCTGACGCTCTCAAACAACCTCTCCACATTTGAAAACAACGGTTTCAAAATCCAAATCGACCACGACGCTCCGCCCGGTCACAAGTGCCGGCTTTTTTCAGTTCCCTTCAGCAAGTCCACGACTTTTGACGTCAAGGATATCCACGAGCTCATTTACCTTATCGACACGCACCCAGGCAACCCCAACGTCAAGGTTTCTAAACTGCGGTCCATGTTTGCCATGCGGGCTTGCCGGTCAAGCATCATGATTGGGAAATCACTGACACCCAAAGTCATGAAGACGGTGGTGCAACATCTGGGCAAGCTCAATAAACCGTGGAACTGCCCGCATGGCCGTCCCACCATGCGCCACCTGGTAAATCTTGGCCAGTTTGAAGCGAAAATACAAGATCTACAGTGAAAAAAAAGAGACCATGAAAAACGAAGATGTGTTTCGAGGTTTTTGATCCAAGAAATTAATATACTGAACAGTCCTAGGTTACAAAGTATTGGAACATGATGTTGGAGTCGCAGACAGGAACCGATATTGGTTCAACATTCCCCTCTTGGGACTATTTGCGCCTGTAAACAATGAACATTCAAAAGGTCAAAGCTCATTTCATTTCGATTCATGCAAACTTTACGGCATCCTTGAATACCATTTAACTTCTAATATTCTTTAATTCAAACTTATCCTATTCCAATTTTTTACGACTCTTTTCATTTATCTTTCTTGTGCACTCGGCTTGCGGCTTGAAACTATGACATCTGTGGCTGTGGCACCGCCAGATCTTGCTAACGTGGACCCGACCGCGCTCGCTGTAGCACGGTTTCTTCGGCATAATAAGATTCTTAAATCCCGTGAAGGAATCATTAATGAAAAAAGACATTCATTTTTCCGAGGTTTGTACTAAAAATCAATTTGTAGTAGGATGACTTCTAACTAAAAACCCAAAGTGAAAAGAGCGATTCGAGCTTTGCAATCCGAAGCATACCAAAAGGCGTTCAGAAAAACGACTTCACGACTCCCACCTGTTAATGATAAGGCCGAGGCCGTGGGCGCGATCAAATTGCTAGCAATCCATCAGCTTGCATTCCAGGTCAACAAGCTTGACACGGAAGTCGCCATCCATCTAAACAAGAAGCCGCGCGCAGGAGTTCCGTGCCTTGAAATCCAACACGACCAGGTATTTGGAGACGACAACTACGTGTGCTGGTTTTATGACCCTGTCAGCACAGCCACTTATATCTACGCCATATGCTCACTCGTGGGCATTTTTGGCTTGATTTTGTTCCCACTGTGGCCGTTATACATGCGTGTTGCGGTCTGGTACTTGTCCATGGCATGCCTCGGCCTCGTCGGCCTGTTCTTTGCTATTGCAGTGCTCCGTCTTTTCATTTTCATGCCCACGTACTTTCTAGCCAGCCCTGGCATTTGGCTTTTTCCAAACCTGTTTGCCGATGTCGGCATCGTTGCCAGTTTCATCCCGCTGTGGGCGTGGCACGGCGTCGACACGCTCAAGCTCCACAAGCCCAAGAAACGGCGCAGCAAGAAGCAGAAGCAGGAAAAGGCCGCCAAGCTCAAACTGGACTCAGATATAAAGCAGGTTCAACAGGAAGCCGTCAAGACGTTACAGGACCGCCTTGAATCCATTAATGCGCGCATAGAAGCCCTGGCCAAGGAACGAGAGGCCACAGGAACTCCAATGTCACCTGCAGAGATGTCCAAACTGGGGAGCGATTTGTTTGCACAAGCAATGAACAGTTTTGGCAAACTTGGAGAAGATGACACCGATTCCCAGGACGATCAGGAAGCACTTGCAGCATCACACAAGCAGAGCCTCGGAGAGTCACCAGAAGAAGGTACGACCATTCTGGAAGAAACGCAAATCTGATAGCCTTTACGTAGTTAACTCTTGGAACAAACGCGGTACAAGACGCTTGAGATCACGATGTCAATATCACAAAAAATGTTATAAACACATATCCTACATACATGTATACTATGATTAATTTACGTCATTCTACACACCTGGAATTAACTCCGAATCGAAATAAAACTGTATTAATTCAGTGTTTTCATTTTTTTTATCATTATCTATGCATCTTAAGTTTCAATATCGCACCGACAGCTCTTCTTGCAACGAACTAAAATCTTGAATTCAAATGGTCGTCGTAAAGCATACATGCAACTTGATGAACGATTATATGCGATCAATCACAGCACTTGGGCGCATGAGGAGCTCTTGGTCAATGATCTTTGTATATAACGGGTGGAGAATCCCGGCATGAGATATATTTGGATCTTGAGCGAGAAATATTACTGAAAAACACATCAATCCGTGCACTATGTATGTAGGCTACATGAGCTCGCGTTGGGTTCGAAATATCAAAAGACATCGGAGCTAAGTTAAACACCTTTCAAGGCTCAAAAGTACTACGTTCCTTTTTGAAAGCATCAAATCCCATTTGATGCTTCTCTACGTACGTTGCGCGCGGGATTTCTAACTCGTGTTGCTATAGATTGATCTGCTCGTATACCGATTTCAATGTTCTTTAGTGACAGTGGATCCTACTACTTCTGCCTTAAGGCTTCCCGCTAGCATTGCAGTCCACAAGAGTAAAAGAAATAGGGGCGCCATGACTGTACCGCTGTGAAATTTGCGCTTTGGGGTAGCTCTAGAACCAACTTGATGATCTACTACATACGAGACCAGATTGATCGATCTACGCACTTCAGTGACTGAGGTGGCTGCGCTGGAGCCAAACTGTTCAATCGAGGCAATCAGAAATTTTTCATTTGAAATCCTCTCGCCAAGCTACATTAACTTGAACAGGGTGAGATCATCGATTGGAAAAACAAATAAACTGCGTTATAACTACATACCCAGGTGCAATATGAAGATCACTGATCTGTGGGCGAGGGGGCTTGTCTTTGACGGCTGGCGCATAAAATCCCACCGATGCTGTCCTTAAATGTTACCTGCACAGTAGGATAAAGGAAACAATCAATCCAAGCTTAAGCGTCCCAATGCTGCCTAAACTCCAAGCGTTTGCTCTTGACGCAATGCGCCTACAGTTTCCTATGGCATCAGTTGATGAGGTGGTATGAGCTCTTGGAGTAAATATAGGCGAACTACTGAAAATTAAATGTTCCGATATAACCTATTGAGACCGTGAAATGCTTTGTATGGCACAAGCATTTGAAGTCCGGGGTGTCTATGGTTTGGCGTGGTTAGATCTTAACATGCACGATGTGGCGGACTACGTACTTGTGGTCCAGGCATTATTTCTTTTCAACATTCACGAACTTCACAAGCTGTTAATTCGAACCAACCAGCGATTTTTTTGAATCACTGACAGAGCATTTGCTTAATTCTTGTTTTTCTTACTGCTACTATTGCTTTTACGCGGCATGCACAGGCTTGCTGGTGTTTTATTTCTGTTGGCAGTCTTGCTTACTGGCGTCAATGGCTCCATTTTCTCTCACAAGCCCAACCCATGCGACAGCTATAGCGATGCGTGGATACCCTACACGGGCTACCGTATCCAGCGAGAAGTAACATTTATTCCCAAACCCGGTCAGAGCCTCTTATCTGGCATTCTACACTGGAAGCCAAAGTACGAAAGTATCAACCATTTGGTCATTACAAAGTGCGACCGCGGTCATGTCAAGTATGAAGCTATTACCAAGATTGACAACGCCTTTAATGTCAAGCTCCATAACGGCCTTTCTTCAAGGGGATTCTGGAACACTACAGTGTGTACTGCAAACGACGTCCCGACATCGTTGAGAGCCAACTCTGTCAATGCAGTCAAATCTCAAGAACAAAACCACTGGTTTGACCGGGATGACATTAGGGCCAGACACTCCCGTGACAGTCCCGACTGCTACCGACTTGCACGTAGGCTGAAGTACGTTGAAGAAGGAAACACCATAAAGATGGTCACTCCAGGGACCATTGTGGGAGCCCTTTTTGAATGCGTCCAACTTCCATACCAGTCTATATATCAGGATGACTATACGCCATACTGCTCGCCCGAAAATATTCGTCCTTTGCTACCGTTAGTGGCAGACAAGCCATACCATATTTGGACCAAGCTGGACGGGAAAGTACCTGCATTTGGCAGCGGAGAAGACGGAGAAGGCGGGGGCTTTTCGATTCGCATTTCTTTATTCTTTACTCCAGACATGATGAGTAAACAGTACCCCCGAATAGTTTCTCACTGGGGTGCTCACCCTGGAACTGTCGATTCGTTCCACCTGCCAACATACAGGCACGTCCACAAGTTGGACCGCAACTGGGCACGCAACATTGATCCGTTTGAAGAGTACATCCGTATGGATTCTTCTTGAAATACTATTTACATCAAGAAAAGGAATTACAGCAAAAAAGATGCGTCAGCCCGGAGTCGAACCGGGGGCTCGACGATGGCAACGTCGAATTTTACCGCTAAACCACTGACGCTCGAGAATTGCTTGTTAAAATTCCATTTTCAATAGTTTTCCCGTGTTTCAATGGAAGTAAATTGCGGGAAAACAGAGGAAAGGGCACAAAAAATAGAGCTAGCGGGTGTTCCTGTACTTTTTAGTCAACAATAAAATATAAACATTAACTCGTACTCATGTTTTTCATTATTTTTTAGTTAACATTTTGGAAAAATTCCGTTTGTTTTCTATTTTAGGCGAAGCACAACTGAGCTAGAACAAATCCGCATCAGCATTAATTTGCGTCTTATTCTATATTTATATAATTATTTCGCCTCTAGTAGTATTACTTAAACAAGACAATAAACCGATATGTCATCATTATGGGTCAAGTTCGTCAATTTGGAAGAACTTGACAATAGTATCTCCCTAGATTTGATTTTCCTAATTTGATATGATCTTCTGAGGTTATCTCTAATCATTGAAGCAAAAGAGTTAAAGAAAAAAAATTACGAGGGCTGCTTTCGCGATCAAACGTTGCCCTTTTGTTCAGATATGAATGATATTACTTTTTTCAGAGTATTAATTACAAGTTTTCAAGTTGATGTATTCTAAAACGATACATGAATGTGGCAAGCGAGAACTTAAAATAAAGAATTTACACTCATGTGCTAATTTGAAGCTTTCAAGTCAGTATGGGCAGAATCCGTCAAAGCTTGTTTTGCGTTTCACAATTTCCTTTCTATGATCACTCGGTCAATGTTTACACGGTTATTGCGCGCTTTAGCACATCTGAGTATCAATTGACGAAAGGTATAAAAACGGTCTATCAATAAATTAAGACATCGCTAATCTTTTCAATTCAAGCAACTAGTCATAAAAACTAGTCATATCTTGTCAAGTTTAGTCGTGCCTTCATGGCAAATAAATACAAGTGTATTGATATAAGCTTTGGGAAACGAGTTGCTCGATTAACTGGATATATACCTTTGATATTTGCATTTAGGAGTTTTCTTCTGTACATACTATAAAAGAAAAAAACTTAGATTTATTTCCCATGAATTGCGTTGCAACTAATATCAACTCGTGAAGGATATTTCAATGTCCTGTATCTCTTTCTATTAGAAGCTGGAAAGAAATAAAGGTATTAGCTTTTCAAGATTGGCGAGTTTCCATACTCAAGAACTCAGAGTATGAAATGATACTAAACCTCCTCTGGGCTAACTTCACACGTTGAGGCATGTTGTTACAGTTTGTAGTTAATATTTACGTAAAGTTATACACAGGGCTACGCACTGGGCTTTATACCCAGCTTGTTTGCAACTGTTTTTCAATCTAGGTGAAATGAAGAGCAAGTCGAGGTTTAACAACTGGATCTGGCTTGCTGACAACACAACAACTTGAAAGCTAAGAATTTCAATGAAATAGAGTGTGCATAGCATGCACCCTGGTCAAGACGACTTTTTTGGTGTGAGAGAAGAGATACAAAGTAGTATGGCCTGAAAACAGGTGTGGACCTTGTTTAATATTTGCCGTTATAGAGCGTGGGGTTATGACACGTCAAGCCGTAAAGATATCTTGGAAGAGGAATACGTATCCCGATACCATTTTGCTTTTTTTTGTGTTTGTTTATGTTTTCGAGCTTTGATTAACGGATAACCATTTGTCCACTACATATGTACCCAAAGCGTTATATAAACGGCAGCTATACCATGGCTGGATCTCAATTACCTTGTCCAGATCACCCATCAGGGAGACGGAGTCGGAGGAACACAAATCGATATAGGATGAAATAGTTAATGCAGCCAAGGATACTTGTCATATTTGAAAGATATGTACTGGGTGCTGGTAGACGTTAACTTGAATGTGGGCTGGAACTCCAGATATATCATATACTTGACCACGCATACATCCTCTCCCATAAAACTCATTTCCAGTTTGCTGCAAACATTTGGAGATATCAAGTATCTGATTAGAGCTCATCAATTGATATTGCTAACACTAGTTTGGGGACCGTAAACCATGCGTGTAGTAGGAAGTTCGTTGCTTAATGTACTTTTGAAAATGTTTGAAAGCAGTGAATCAGCACGTACGGTGCCATTGATACTCAGGTACACATACCACTTGAAGCACTGCAGATTCGCAGACTCAAACGCTACACATGTTTCGTGTGCAAGAAAAATCGAGGACGGTCGCTGCTTCTGCCCAGCCTTTGACCAAGTCTAGCCCATGTTGCGTCATGATGCGTGCATGGACTTGTTTCAGCTTGCACTTCCACGAACAGCTGTGAGTACTTGAAGGTTCTGGAAGCCCCCAAGGGAAAGCTAATCTACAAATGATCTGAAGGTTCAAGTTTCACAACTCGCGGGACGTTCACGAGATGGCGCATTCAATGCATGCTTGACTCTTGGTGCAGCCGTGAATATGTATCGTAGAGATATAGGATATCATTGGGACATCTTGACACCCAAGCTAAAATACTGACGGGCTGCGCTCAAGAATTGGTGTTGGTTTCTAGCTATGAAGTTGGTTTGGTTGCAGGTGCTGAGGTGCATGGCTGTTAGCTGGGGGTGTCTAAGCGCTAAAAAGTTTCTCCATGGTTTGTTTTTTTGTTTAATCCAAGGGAGTGGGCCCAAGTAGCGGCTGGCCCCATGCAAGTGGGTATTTAGTGGAGACCAAAGGCATAACCAGCAGACATCATGATTAGAACTCTCAAGTGCTTGAAAGGATATGATCATTAATGACTGATTTGAACTATGTATGGACTATAGAGAGCACTTGAGCTCAGAACAAATCAACGACATGAGGGTTGGAAGTGTCAAGGAATGCATCACGGCTTTGAAGTTCAAAAGAGTGGCTACTGCCTTTTTGGAGTTTTCAGGCGCATTGTCAGAACGCTTGAATTAAACGCTACGTAGTTCTTCAGTGGATAAGAGTCAAAGATGATGATAATGATAAACCGGTTTATTGCACCGTTCAAAGTTTAAAATACACATTCTAACTCCATATATAAACGTAGCCTTGAGTCCTTGATAAGTGCCGCCTTCAAAAAGCTCGATGTCGCACGTAAATCCACCTTTGTTTCACGCAGTTTTTTGCCCCATAATCATTCATTCATAGATGATCAAGCTGGGTCAAATGCTAAACCATTAAGCTCTGGAATAAATGACATTAAGTGAAGGTACATCTTCCACGATATATAGAGAATATGGAAGCCTGTGAATATCAGCGCTAGTTAGTCGACAGCATGCTCGAATTGCGATGCTCTCAAGAACAGCTCTTGAGCCTAGGGAATTCAAGTTGAATCGAAATGCCAAAGGAAAAAAAAAAAAAAAAAAAAAAAAAAACTGCTTTCTCCAAAAATGCCAAAATAATATTATGCCATCTCATGCCTCTAACGGCCTCCCTCCAGTGGTTGAATCCGGGAGATGTGCCTGAAACACGTGTACCGCACTCAAGTGCTTGGGTCGACTGGGACATCTACATGATCGGCTTGTAGCTACGCCGTCACCACAAACCTTAGATTCAGCTTAGCGACTGGCGATCTCGATGCATCGGATCGTGAGAAAACGGCACTAGTGGGGGTTGGCTCCAGCTAACATTTGAACCTCACATAGTAACTCATGGCAACCCCCCCAACATGGATCCGCAATAGTAAATGAATACTATGCTACTTCTATTGATATTCACTCGCCAGTATCAACGATACTTCAGAACACTGATGTTCAAGCTTCAAACACTAGCTGTAAACCTAAGGCTGTCTGCAGCCTTCCTCTTCGAGTGCAACGGCTTCAATAAACTTTTACTGGGGAGCAACGTCGCAAGGACCTGCAACCCTAAGGCACGCGTCCCCAGAATTTCAGCCAGCAAGAAGTCGGCGATCCCGCAACTCAAGTGCTTTTTCAGAGCATGGCGGTCCTCTTCAATAGTTCTTCCCTGTAAGCGTCCCTGCTCACCCTCCAAAGTTCATGGTCATTTCAAGTTAATACTCTCAAACCATTAGGGTACTATGCTTCAAAAAGTCTTCTCCTTGCCGAAAAAGGGTAGTGGCCAATTCTAGTATAAAAAAAAATCTATAGTACTAATCAAGAATCCCAAGCATAAAAGAACAATGGTCAGGACGTCCACTCACGCTGGACCTAGCCTGCCTCCAAATGTCCACAGTTTTCCAAACACATGCTGAGACTTACATCATCAATCGATCGGTACTCAGGCATTCCCTCTGCAACGTGAATAACTTGAGTGGAGTTTACTATTGCAGGACTTATATATTATACATATATATAAGTCTTATGAAGCTGCACTGGCCATCTCCTTTCTTCCTGGATCCACTGGCAGGCCCGCTCTGCTCCGCTCAGTAAACAAACATTGCCCGCAATTTTCAAGCACAATGTAAACAGTCCCTAAAACATCTCGCACCATCTATAGCTGGCACCACTGCCCCATTGGCAAATACTTACATCTTTGCTGTCTAGTTTGGTGCCTACAGAAGAACTTTGAAGTAAGGAAAAATAATAAATAGAATTTTGTGTGCACCATTACAATATGAATTCATAATAAAATAATAATCAATGATACCAGTTGAAAATCAACAATCATAATGACGTACTCCAATCCACTGGAGACGTCTTAGCTGGCTGCTAAAACGTCTGCCAGTGATTAATATAAAAATTTGTATGTATCAAGAATAATAATGATAATAAATGACAACAACAGCAGTCGAACAAAAACCGGAAATCTTAGTTCTCATGTTAGTAACTCTGCTGTGACTGCGCAAGTTGTTGGCCTTGGTACAAGCACCGGCTAGCCTCGCTGCTGTGCCCCTCCATGAGAATAGCGCAGACCCCGTCTTCTCTTTTGGGAGATGAAACAGTTGTGCTTGCCGGAGAAGGAACACCTGAAGTCGCTACAAGAGGTGGTAGGTGCGGTGCAGCTTCCGACGTTTCTGCTGCTGTCTCTGGCTGGTAGGGCACGCCCACTACATGCTGTCCCTGTTTAGCTATTGTCGCGTTGGGAGGTGTTGCTGACCATGTGGCATTTCCCGCAGGTGCAGCACCAGCCGCTGCTGCGACAGGCCCACTCGATGTGTGGTAAAACAACCCAAATTGGGGGCCTGCAAACATCGGACCGTTTTGGCCTGGCGTCTTTGAGGATGATGGCACTGACTGCTGCTGTGAAGCATCTTGCGGTCCAGTGTTTGGGCAAATGTTCGTGTAGCGGACGGCGCTGTCTTCCATGGGAGGTAGCAGGGAAGGCTTGGATTGGTCAGGGTGGTAGATTGCCAGCCCCTGTCCCCTATTTGCGGGTCGGTAGTAACCACCTGGACTTCCAACAGGATAACTTGTAGTGTAGTTCGATGAGGCTCTAGTGTGACTGGACTGGAGTACTTGTGGATTATACGTTGGGGAATAGCCTCCCCCCGAGTTCGATACAGGAGATGTAATCGGCGAGGTGCTTGTTAGCGTGGGAAGGGGTTGCTGCGCTGGAGGAAGGGCTTGCCGGCCCTCAGCTGGACGTGTTGTTGGGGTAGTACTTCCAGGAGAATAGCGAATCTGAGGTAAGTGTAACGGAGGTTGATGAAGGTCATTTAGCTGTTGCTGCGGTTTCTGCGTCTGCAACTGCTGTAAGTAGTGTTGTATAGGCTGTGGTTGCGGCTGGCTGAAGTACGGGGTGTCCACATTAGGAGTAGCCAAAGGTATGCCTGTGTAATAGTATGGGTGTGGTGCGTTGGAATCGGTAGGCACTAGAGCTCCTGCGATCAAGGGCCCGTAATAAGGCTGGGGGATGATGCGCTTGGGAACTCTGCTGACCGCCGCGCACTTTCCAGTTGTTTGGAACTTGGATAGACACCTCCCATAGTGTCGCTTGAGAATGTCGCTTCGACAGAAAGTGTCCTGGCAGATCCTACAGACGTGTGGTCGATTGCCCGTGTGCTTCATGTAATGCCGTTTGAGATGCTTGAAGTGCAAATATGACTTGTCACAGTTCACACACTGATATTTACCTTTGTCGTTTTTGAAGGACTCCATGTATTCTAGACTGGGCCCGATGGCGCGCGTTCGCAGGCGAGAAAGATCATGGTCAGTCGATGGGTAAGAGTTCATGGCTGGGTGTGTAGCATATATAGTTTAATTCAACCAGTGAGAAAGAGTGATCAAGAGAGGAAAGGCGAGAATCCCTGAATATATATATACACTGAACACAATTCTAGTAAGTTGACTGAGCACTTGAGGTTTGTTTATATTTCTCAGTTCAATGTTACTGCGGAAGGTAGGCGTGCCCAAATTTAAAGCCAGTGTTCGTATCTTTTCTTTTCAGTTCAAAAATCAGATATTTTCTTTTTCTTGACATTTCTTTTCTGGGCATAGTGTACCGTTTCTTTTCACTATATACTATCCCTGCCATCTCTCGCTTTAGCTTGAAATGGTGCATTTTAAGGTGCATACTCATTGGTTAGAGTTTCAACTTCAGATCCCGGCGTACTTGAGGGGCCGGGGATATCTCGTCACCAGCTACAAAGTTAACCCAGGGCTTTTATAATTAACCATCATCAATGATCAATCAGCATTTGAAGTTGAGCGGTTGCCCTTACCGCCGCTAGAGATTCAACTACTAATATGTTATCTGTTAGTGAACGATTGAATGTGCCAGCTTTGCACGTAGACAACGCAAGACCCGCTGGGCTTAAGGTTCCGGGGCAGACTGGTGTAAGCAGGGCCAACGACGAACAGGAGAAGGCCCTTGTTGAAACTTCAAACGCTTAATACTCTGGCTACCAGTAAGCCTCGTATGATAAGACTAGACAAAATGACGGGAGCTAATCCGAATGGGTCCTTTTCCGCGTTGATGGGACAGCCCCATTCTACCTTCCATGGATGTGGATCTTGACTGACGTCAATGAACTACTAGTATATCAAGCAGCATTTGAAGTAAAAATTGTGCTGGCGGCATCCTTACCGCTAATTACTTCTGATCAGGCTTTGTCTCAAACACTCATACCAAGCAAGCTGACTAGTTCAAAGCGAGTTCAAAGTCCTATTAGGACGTCCTAGCGTGATTGTTTTTTTTTTTTCTCTTTCTGTTAGCAGAGCGCTCAGTTCAGTCTGTTGCCACATGGTCGGCAGCCTCTCTCCTTGCTGGATGCATGTGTTCAATGTTGGGCATACCTTTGAATGAGAGAGACATATGAGAATCATCAATTGGGCAAGCGCTGTGAAAAATTCTAACATGCAACTAAGAACAAGCCGCATAAAATAAACTTTTAGCCAACGGGTCTCTACTATGCAACACACCCAATTAGGAACCCCCTCGAATAGACCTGGTAGCGACAAGGTACCCAAGGAGTAACGTTGCCCTAATCCATGGCCCTTCTCCAGCATTTTGGAACATAATCAAATATAAATGTCTCCAGATCTGTAGCTCCTGAGCTCTCTCCAAAAATCCAGATTTTCAACTGGGTTAAAGAGATTTTTCAAACCTTTTGGGGAGACTCTGGTGGTCATAACAGACTGTGACAAATCAATTGCTCATACAGATTTGTGTGATGAAAAGGAGTGCCTCGATTATTTGCTCGTGCTGATCAAAATGCAGTTCATAGTATACATATGGATTGATATCGATAGTCGCAAAATGCATTATGCCCAATGTTGCATCCTTTTTGATCTCTGACCTGGTTCACACTCGAAGCGTCTGCAAGGATGAAGCTTCAAGCATCCAAATACGAGTAGCTAAATATATGCTAGCTGCAAAACATCTGAACATTGAGAGCATCAATGATGCACTATAAACATCAACTTCGTCGTACAACTTGAAAAAACCTCTCGTTCGAATCGATCAAGGTTAGTTTGATTTCAACATTGAATGTTTTGATTTGAAATGCACTTGTGCCATGCGCACGCATTCCGATGCACGCACTACACGCGCTAATCTGCATTTCCGTAGATGATTTTTTCGCAACAATGTCTGACTTCCTGGTTGATTTGTTGCATCGCGCAGGTGTAAAATTGCGGTAAGATAGAATCCCTGTATACCAGATCCGACACTCTTCCGTCGAGTTACATAGCTACCACGCCGAAACAACTACCTGACCCAGTAAACTCTTCCTTGAAGCACTTGGATCTAGGAAACCATTTGCTCCAAGCAGCACGCTACCCTTGCATTCAAGCTCTCACGCCACATGCGACATTCAAAGTGCACATGTGAATCCAGTAAACTTTACCATAAAGGTGATTCTATCGTGCTGTGATGCCATACATCCAGGCGGTAAATACTACCTGTATATAGTCGCTGAGAAGGGTAGTTAAAGTAATCAATAAATATTTTGCAAGCTGCAGGCATGATTCAGTTTTTAAGTTGCGATCAGAGACATTTTGTTCGAAGCAAAAAGCTTAACAGGTAAGGTAAACACAAATAGCCTCTTTTAGTCACTGGCGAGCCTTTAAGAGCACTTATACGCTCTATTTGGGTTTCTCTTGATCGCTCGTTTACGCAACAAGGTTGAACCATCTGCTTGAAAAAAGAAGCTTGACTCTTTTTGTCTCTCGAAAAAAACTTCTAATCAGCTATGGTTTCTAGTTCGTCTGGAAGGTAAAATTTGACAAAAGTTGCCGTACCGTGGGAATACATCGCACTAACTTGTTGAACTGTGGTGACCCTATCAATGTGAGCCAATGTTAAAACCTCAATGCCAGGAAATCAAGAACTAATAGTTGAAATTTGTCACGCTGGGTGCATACTTATACGGAGGCCGATTAATCTGGTCAGCAGCTAGCCTGGGTGCTGATGTTTATTTGTAAAACCTTCCATTTGAGATCCTGCGGTTGGTAGTCTACCAGGTAATCCCTTAATATTCGCGAAAGTAGCATCTGATTGTGACCCTCCTGTACCCTGTACATCGGGACGTACTCAACTTTCAAGCACAAAATGGCTGCTTTTTCAAATTAGATTCCCTAGCAATTTTCTCCAAAATGCTATAGGAGTGCAAGAGAGAAGATCTTGTAAAGTATAAATTTCTCGACTTTGAATTTCCAAAAAAAGGGGAAACAAATAACTAGTTTTTGACATGTCTTCGTCTCCTGACATCAAGTAGTATCTAGAAATATAAACGTCAATCATCTAAAGTATTCAAGTTCAAGCTTCCAAAGAGTGAATATGAGACATCCAACTGGAATGAGCAATATTAATTCCCTGATTTTAACTTGCCAAGTGATTTGTGATTTAATATTAGTGAGACATCTGTACCAAATCGAGTCTCTATATCCCTGGGTTCACTGCGAGCTTGGGGTATATAGGCTAGGACGCCACATGTAGTTTCTATGTCTAACACAACCTGAACGCCTTATTAGAAGAGGTTCTATTTTGAGGATTCTACGGCGTCGTTCAAGAGGATAAAATCCGATAGAATGATCTCTTCGTCAAGTGGTTTAGGAGCAGGGAATCAAAATTGGAGCTTTGAAAAATATCGATAAGGTGTGTAGGTGGTAGATGAAAGATGGATTTTTGTTATATTATATGGATTTAAAAACATGCCTTTATGCATCACAGAGCGGATGTGGTGGAAAATGGCTGGGTCAATTTCCATCCACTCCGCTTGGTAAAATTGACACACCTAAGGGGTATACGAAATGCTCACACGAAGAAAAGTATTTAGAAAAAGGGTACACTAAATACTTGAAGCTTTGATCTGAAAACTTTAGCATGAAAACTTTAGGGTTCCCACGCTCTAGAATTGATATTGGTGTTCAAGAACCATAACTCTCAGATATTTGAATATAGCAATGCACTCTCCAGACTGAAGCACCGCATTCAATGTTGTTTATGAGGGTACTAGTACTGAAAGTCAAGTAGCTTTCGGGAAATTCAGGTGCAGAGCTTTGAGAAAACTACATAGATACTAATAGAGATATACAGTCTAAATCCATATGTAGGCCTTTACTTTTCATCCTAATTCAAAGATAAATAATGTGCTAACTTCATGTTTTACATCTAGAAAGCCGTGACCGGAAAAATGCAACCAACTTAGATCGCTTGACCTCCAAATGTCTTTTAAGGGTTAGTCAAGCTAATTAGTGGTCTTTAAAAAGAACTTTGTAACTCTTTCAAAAACATTTCCGGTAAATAAACTATCATTATATCTTTCTTAAAGCATTCATTCAAAGCTTTCTTTATAGCCTCTTTTCTTAATAACATTTTGTAATATGGCGTTTAACTATTAGTGAGGCAACATACACGTGTATATAAGCATTGAAATACAGAGCTGATATTTGGCACATTAATTATACTTGATTAGCATACATATGGATTCCTAGAGTTATAAAAGGCTAAAAAAAATTGGTCACATGATGAATCGAGACTGAGGGTCAAGGAAAAGCACTGATCGCATGCTTGTAAATGAGGCACATTCGATATATCACCGATATGCAATAACTTTGACAGAAAGCTCAATTCTGGGACAAAGGGCAATATTCTGGAATATAATTTTATAGTACGAAAAGTAGTGCAGATATATCTTATATACATTTACTAAGTTCTGGGTGTTGCAAGAACAGGATTGGGCATTTAGACATCTTTCACAATGATAACCAACTCTCATATTATGTAGTCAGTTTTTAACAAAGTCAAAGCATATAACTTCAGATAGTGCATCTAGTATAAGAGCTAAATCAAAACGGAAATAGCTACATTTTTGGATCATTACTATAAACGGCCCGGGCTACACGGATTTAAATGCTGCTATTCAAGTTTTCACCTGCAAAGCTAATATTTGAACGTATGAATAATAAAACACATGAATATGGTGCTATAGAAATACTATTACCGGCAGTTGACCATTCCAGCGTGAGCCATTTCGGTGGATCTATATAAATGTGAGACATTGTAAAATAGGATTTGCACAAAAGGGAAAGGTACAGTCAAATTACCATTAAAGTAAGATTTTCCAAATACTACCTAGCATGCCATACTGGCAAGAAAAAAAAATAAGTCAAATAACGTCAACGGCACAAAATACTATACGTCATTGGTAGAAACCATTTTCTTGATAGCAATGTGATCGCAAATACGAAGCCTTAAGTATTGTTAAAATTAAGGCGTCAATCATCAATTCTTAACACGCTAGCACGTTCAAATGCTGTTTTCGATTAATGATAATAGTAAGGGTGATGATATCATATGGTAGTGGTAAATCCATTCCTTGTCTCGCTTAGATGATATAGTAACTATAATGAACCATAGTTGATCTATAACAAATACTAATAAAAGGGTAATAAACATGAAGTAAGACATTCAAAGTAGCCGCATGATTACGGCCTTCTTCGGTCCTTCTCCCTTTTATCAATCTACCCTGTTCCATGTATTTTAGGTGCCATAAACATCTCACTCATAGCTGGCTTATTGCCAACAAGCTCTGTGACATTTCACGTACCCCTTTTAAGCACTCGAATACAACTAAGCACAGCACTGAAGATTTCGCTACCATAGCCACGACTCCAGTGCTTTCAACGGGAGCACATGGGACAGAAGGAGAATTTGAGCAAGGGACCCGGAGCACACTTATTCACAAATAAAACTACCTAGGGGCACACATGTAGTACGAGACCTGAAGTAAGAAAAAAAAGTCACACTTATACTACAACTAAATGAAATTGTTACCCAAGAAGTTCCTATGCTCTAAAAATAATGAGATCTAAGTCTCAAATCCTTCATGTTAAACTAAGACAATAAAATGCGAGTTACGCTTCAGTTTTCATAACTCAGGAAGGGCTTTTTCCCCTTAGGCGGCTGACTTGCAACTCTCAATAATTGGGCTTGACAAATGTGCTTTAAAAAGAGGGTATCGCACATTCTTGCTTGTCACATTTTGGAAACAAGCATTGTCCTCTAAACATGAATTCGACAAGACCCTAAAAAAGATGTGTGATATTTCCAGTTACATTTAGCATAAGCCCTATATTTTGAAAGTTTTAACTATTAAAATACGTCACTCATTAAACTGCTCGAGTCCAGTTCAGAAATACTATGTAAATACATACGACATACTTTTCATTTACTTCATTCAACATTTGAAGTTGACCCCCCAGTCAATGAGTAAATCTAGATTTGAGACAAGTTGAACTAAGCAACAAGACAAAAGAGGAATCACTATGTAAATCAAGTTATAACCATAGTTCCTATGACTATTGGCTTACGTGAAACTTTCTGAACATCTGTGATTGTAAGTTGATTTTGGCAGGTGAAAAGCATAGCCAAGAGAGGTATATCCAAAGCAAGAAAAAGTCAAAAATACTAGATACTAGGTTAATAGATAATCTGGTACCCAAGCCATCAATTCAGACCAAGAGTCAATGACTTGACCGCTTTAGATTGGCTTGACATCTCTAACGTTGTCATATCCCTGTGTCATTCAAAGCCACATTATTGTGTTCCCATCAACATCCTCTTTAACTCCCATCCCACAGAATTCCTTGCTTGGGTTAATTTTCAGCTTTACCACCTCGCTGAAAGAGACAGACACCTGGAAGCTGAACATGAAGAATCCTGGCCCGCCATCCTCAAGATCGAGTTGATGCTTGCTTACAGAGCATTTAAGGCCCTGTAAAATAGTGAATAACAGATTTTCATGGTAAATTATGAACAGTTGCTTGCCTTGTTTGATCGTTATGCCTTGCCATACTTTGCTTTTATTCACGGTATCCTCATTTGCTGATTTTAAATGTTTGAGAGAAATTAATTGTCTTTATGCACTCTATCATAAAAGATTGCTTGTTGTGACCCCATCTTAAGCTTGAGATTTACGATGTAACCAGGTTGGCTGTTTGCTATTTAGGAATTGAACCCACAAGTAAAAAAAAGAGTGTTCACTCTTTTATCATATACATATCTAGCGCAAACATTAGGGATCTAGCATTTATTATACTTCGACTGTTAAGCGTTGTCGCCAGTATACTCAACGCCCTCCTACTCTCTGGGGAGATGGGATCGATCATTTTACCTCTGCGCGCGTGAAGTTGAGCACAACTTAAGGATCGAGTGGATCTACGCTAGCGTCACACTGCTTCTGCAACCTGCATTTCAACTCATGTAACTTGCGTTCTCACAGTTACTTTGATCTACCGCAATCAGACCCATATATACAACTGTATTCATGTATCGATTGAAGGAAAGAGGCTGTGGAATAAAACTCCACCGAATCTCTCACTACTTGAACAGTTTGGTTCTCACAAATATCTTGACGACCTACAGACGTTCAGCCAGATCCATGAAACAGCAGCAGCAGCGGTGACTAGCCCGATATATCACTACAACTTTCATGTCTCTGGATCACCCGTAGCGTGTTTTTTTCCTGACCCTTTCCGGGACCTTACTTCAGGTTCTCTTTTCGTTCTATTCATTTCCAGCAGGCAGGTATTTCCTCCAAGATCCTTTTCAAAAGCTCAAAGCTCGAAGGCTACATGTTTTTGGAACTCCTAATTTGTGCTTTCCTGGTCTGGATTTTTTTCAACTCGCCCGTTTCTGTACCTGAGCCAAAAGTGCGCAACAAAGACAAGCGTATTTCTCAAACTTTGGAAGGCAACACCGTAAGGAGTTCATCCGTTAGAGCAAACCACCAACGCGGCCCTCTATATCAAGAGAACTACTATCCAGAAAACCGCCCAGCGACACAACTTCCATATCCACAGGGAGGTCCTTTTGCACAACAGCCACAAGCGTATACACACCTCCCTCCCCATCAATATCCGTACGCAGTCCAACAGCCGTACATTCAACCTCCTGCCTATTACCAATACCCTCACCAAGTATCACCTATACAATACCAGGTGCCAACTACACAAGCTATAAAACAACGCCGCCGGCCTTCAAGACAGCCGAGGCGTGAATCCGAACGTCACCAAAGACAACATTTACAGTCAGGTTTAATCAACAATACTAGCACAAGGCGCCAGAGTTCGCCACTGCCGTCGAAAACTTTACATTACGACGTTCCCAAACCTTACGAAGACCCAATACCTGCAGCCATGCCGCCAAAAAGGACCACCGTGCAAAAGAAGACACCAGGATTAGCACCAGCAGCAGGCGCGGATAATCATGAGTTCCCACAACTAGCGAAAAAAGGCCTGTATGCATTTGAAATCATGGGCGATGGAAACTGCATGTTCCGAGCGCTTTCCGATCAGTACTATGGAGACGCGGGAAAAGCGCACGCTAGTGTGCGAAAAACGATTGTAGATTACCTACGCGCGCACCCGGACGACTTTAAAGTGTTTATTGAATGCGAAGGCGAGGAAACATGGGAACAGCATCTTGCGCGGATGAGCCAAGATGGCGTTTTTGGTGACCACGCCGAGTTGGTTGCTTTCTCGCGCGCCATGGGTGTCAATGTGATTATATATCAGCGCGATACACATTTTCTAGTGACGCCCGACGAGGGACAACTCGATACTGAGCGGGATAGAGCAAGCGCTGCAAAGGCGATTCGAAGCCGGCCAACGTTGCATATAGCGTACCATAACTGGGAGCACTACTCGTCCATTCGCAAGGTTGCGGGCCCACATACGGGGCCGCCAGGGATCGATTTCAAGTTGAGGATGAGTGTGGATGACAGCAGCAGCGCAAGCAAGGACAAGAAGGCTGTCAAGAAAGAAGTCGCTTCTAAAGTGCAAGTGATTTTACAAAGCTGTCCATTCATGGGGACAAGTGCCCACAGTGCCAAGTTGGCGGAAAGTGTGCTACTTGAGAACGGCGTCAACGTTGACAAGGCGATTGAGGTGATTTACGAGGACCCCGACAAGTACATGGAAGCCCCCACAACACGGGAAGAAGGGAACGCGCAAGCGGAAGTATCCACAACACCAACCAATGGTACTATTAACGAGGCTAAAGGCAGTGTAGCCCGCAAGACACCGCGCAAAATGACTGCGCGCGAAAAAAAGGAAGAACAGAAACGCGAGCAACTTGAAAGGAAAAGGCTTGCAAAGAAAGCGCCGTCAATCATGTCTGTGCAGAGCGAGGAAAGCGTGGGACCTTCCATTATGGCTATTCCAATTTAAAATCCAAAAAGGAAGAGGAGAGATGTAGATTCAAAGAAGGGCCTATCACTCAGGCGAAAAAGTGGAAGAAAATTGAGCATCTCAAGAACCCTAGTCTTTTCTCTTTTTTACAGTCTTTTGCATGTGGATTCTCGTGTATTATGGGAATGCAATATAATGATCTAGAGGTTTTTATACAGAATGTTTTCTCAATTGATGGATGGCTTTATACGTATATACATGTATATATTTTTTCCAGTTAGAATGCTAATTTGTCCATTTGCATAGCTGACCTACTTGCAATATCACGATTGAACATACATGTACATGGTGAGCTGAATTGATGGTTTATCCAATTGAAACTGGGCTCACTTGAGTACCGCACAAGTCGTTTTGGAAGTGACTAGATTGCTTTGCTACGGAATTAGCCAAAAAGCTGCCCACTCAACAACAAAAAACCAATGTCATCGAAGTTCAACTTACAAGATGGCAGAATGATTGCCGGCTTGATTGTATTTTATCTTTCTATACTTGATTGTGCAATTCTATCGCTTGATCATCATCCGTTACCATTTAGCACTCGATACTTTTGAACGGCTTCACGTGTTTGAATACTTAAGAACATCTTCGGAGCATGAATATCGTTCTAACATCATGTAAAATAAAAAAAGACTCAATTAACCTATGTATCATATACACATAAAAAATTCATTTCAATTGTTGTAGCATGCTGATCAGATCACTGTCTTAGGCGTTGGCCTTGACGGTAGCCTGGAGCTTTCCAACATTGGCGCCAACAACGGTCTCAATCTTCTGGCCGTCCTTGAAAAACAGGAAAGTGGGCATTGCGGAGATGCTGTACTCCTTGGCGATATCGGGGCTCTCGTCGACATCGACCTTGATGAAGTGAGCCTGGGGGACGGACTCGGCGAGCTTCTCAATGACGGGTGCAATCATCTTGCAGGGTCCGCACCAAGTGGCGTAGAAGTCAACGACGGTGAGGCCGGAGAAGGCAATCTCCTCCTTGAAGTTGCTGAGTGTCTGGATTTGGTTGACCATTTTGATTTGTGTAGAAGAAAAGTGCTTGACGGCGGTGTTTGCGGTGATGGCGTTGGTTGCTTGGTAAGTCGGGCGGATTGCTGTTGCGGATCTGGTAAGAAGCGAAGCTGTGCGAAGATGAAGACGAAGAGATGAGGATGAAAAAGGCATGGCAAGAAGAGAAGAAAAGAAAAAGAAGGAAAAAAAAAATCAAGAAACGGGAACAAGGCGTCGTTTTATAGTCGTGGAAGGGGGAAGAATCTAAAAACCAAAAAAAAAAAAACCAAAAAAAGGTGTGTGTAAGATTTGTTTGTAATGAATTTTTTGTTGGTGTGTTCCAAGCGCCGAGATGGACAGTGATGAGTGCGGTGGATAATTGGACGCTGGCAAATGGCTAGTACAGTGTACACACGGTGCAGAGTAGCTAGATTAATAATTCTGTGTAGCGTCGGAGCGTAAACCCGCTGCTAGCTGGCTAAGGCACCGCCACCCACCGGAGCGTCTCGTTTTTTGGTTTTGTAAACGACGCGCGCCCGGCCGTACGAGCTTTTGGAATCGAGACCGCGGTCGCCGGGGCATTTGAAATATGGCTGAATTTTGGAACAATTGGAACAATTGGAAACCCGAAAACGTTCCATGGAACTGATAGAACTGATAAAGCTGAGCTCTTGGGGGGCACGGCACCGATGGAATAACTATTTGAAATTTTCCGCGCCACGGAACCCCCGGGGGACGCATGTCAGCGCCATGCGTGGAGTGGATGGCGAGAATAATCACCAGTATCTGTGATGATGTTGATGATGATGACCATGATGATTTGTGATTCATAATTACAAACTAACCTTCAGTAATAGCCTCATCGACGGTCGATGAACGAGTTTAGTAATAGACGAAGCTTTCACGAACAAACGCATAATACGCCTTCTACGTAAATAATGATCTCGAATACCCGTATCAATGACCGTCAATGGTCCGCCCATCAGTGACCCTCAATTACGGCGAACTCAATGGGCCAAGGCCTCGGATCATAAAATATCACGTGACAGGGTCTAGACCGTTCCTGACTCATTACTTATAAACCATTATACCCTAGCCCTTTATGGTGGCAGTTTTTCATGATTTCACCATCATCAGTGCGTGTTGAACGGCATACAGACAAAGTGCAGAGCACACAGTACTGATCTCGTTTCACGACCTCCATATATTCACAGTACACGATACACAACACACAGAACACTACACGAATGAGCAGCTCGTTATCATCTCGCGTCCATGTCGGTAAGTGTGCTCAATTACCACGTACTTTCGTGCCATGAAGCTCTCAAAACTAACCTCCACCGTCTTTTCTCCCAGCCAACCTCGACACGTCCATAACCCAAGACCACCTGTTCGCGCTGTTTGCGCCGTTCGGACCCATCACCGAAGTGCTGCTCCCACTGGACCATAAGACAGGAAACAGCAGCCGCAATAGCAATGGCAGTAGGTCTCAAAAGGCCATAAGCAATACAAACAACGCCTCTAGTACGGTCAATAGAGGGTTTGCAGATGTGCAGTTTGAACAAGAGGCAGACGCAGAAGCGGCAATCGATAATATGGAGGGTGCAGAGGTGCTGGGCAAAGTGCTGCGTGTGCGGAAGAGCGTGAAGGAGGCAAGACAGATTGATCACCGGAAAGCAGGTAAGTGCTATATACTACAGTTGACAACAACAAAACCAGAGCTAACAGGGTTTGTCTAGTGTGGGAGCAAAGCGATGGTGGCCAAGAAACTGGTGATGGACCAGATATCACCAAAGCGCCAGCAACAGGGGCAGCAACAGCAGAGTAACCGTACTCAATAGTAATTTATTAACGAAGCAAAAACACAAAGTAATCATAATTCCACACAAAATCAACTCATCTATAACATAAAACTAGTCTATATGCGTTGTTTAGTGCTCAGGGGCGTGGGCAGCCTTACCCTGGCGAGAGAGTCTGAGGGTAGAGTCGTTGCTGAACTTGCCAAAGATGGTGTAACCGGCAATGGCGACAGCAAAGCCAGAGGCAACAAACAAGGGGTAGACCTCGACAGGGATATTGTCCTTCCAGCTGGACTTGGCACCGGCCTTCTATAAAAAGAGTTAGCATGCACTCATTTTGCAAGAGCGGCCGTTGGAGCAGAGATTGAACTGATAAGCGTGAAGATAACCAAGGTTGTTGTTGCTTTTTGGACATGATAATTAATGCCAAACAATGGACAAGGTAAAAACACTATTGAGAGTGTCTATGCCATCGCATCTCGCATCCTGCGCGGATCACACTGAGCGCGAGGTGGGGTCGCCTTCAATCAGCCCACTCTTTGTGCCCAACAGTAACAAAAGATGAACCACACGCCAACCAGAAGGGAAAAAAGACACTCGAAAACAAGAGGCCTAAATCCTAACTCTGTCCATGAAGGGCAAATGGGGGAATGTAACTTACAGCAGCAGACATGAGAGCACGAGTAGGAATCATTTTTGTGTAATTTTTTCGTGGTGGTTTTCTGCCAATAGATGAATACAAATTTTGTATGACAAGAAAAATAAGAGGAGAAGAAGAAGAAGAAGAAGAAAAAGGACGAGAACGAGAAAACAGACGACGCAGTAGAAAACGAATGCCCTCAGTCTTTTGGCGAATCACAGGGGAGCACACGGAAAAAAAATTCTTTTGGCTGGGCCGAAATCAGTTGCATTTACGGTGCTTTGTTGTATTTAAGGTGCACAGGAGTGTATAGATGTGATTGGCTAGATTGAACCCTTTACCCTATATTAGTCATAATCTTACTAACTATTAATTTACTAATCATTGACTAACGATAACGTCACTGCAACTCGCGATAAGCCAAAACCAAATACCCCGCCATTTCGAATTCAAAGATGGAATCCGACATCTCCAGCGCACGCGCCATTGCAAGTCTGTGCGGTGATTGTCTCTTTGCAGCCAGAACTTATTTCATCCACAAAGTCTAAAGGCATTCCTAGTATCTTTCCCTAACTTACACACGTACATACTCACCCGCTCTTGTTTTTCTATGAATGCAAACGCAAACGCTGCAGGCACAGGCATAGGCGCAAGCACAAGCACAAACATCCAGCAGCATGATGAACACCGCCATCCAAGCAACAGCGACGGCTGGGACAGGTATCCAGAGTTTATTAATACCGGCACATGCTTCGAGGTATCCGAAGACGATGGCGATAGCGCATTAGCACCGCTAAGGAGGGCAAGCTATCATTCTCAGTCTAGCCATTCCCAGGCAATGTTGGGGGTGCGCACGGCCAAGGTGGAAGAAGCCACCAGCAGTGACGAGTGGGTGGTGTTTTCGCCAGAAACGAGTTTTGCAGAGCAGTCTAGCGACGCAGAGGACTGTGAAGAGGAGACAGATGGCATCACTGGGGAGGAAGAGGAGGACGGGCAGCAAACTAGTATGTTTCTCCTTCTTGGTAGAGGATCAAGAATCGATGGCACAATGATGACTACTCCGGTGTATTTACCGACACATGAAGGTGCGCGCGGGAGCTTTGCTTCGACAACAGTAGCAGGTGTACCTGCAGTCAGTGCAGAAACAGAAATGGCAGTGCTGGCAACAGCAGGAGCAAAGCGTGCAGTCACGCCAAGCTCGTCGTTGCCCGCAGATACTGTCAGTATGATCAACCGGTGGCGCCTGAACCAGAGCCAACACTCGAGTACCACTGGCATAGACGACGGTGAAGGCAAAGTAAGCCCTTTTTCTTCTTCTCCCACAGACCACGAAACAACTGGCGCTGTTGATGCTGAATGGGCACTGGCGCATGAATTCAGTCTCATTGATATCAAGTCTCACGGACTGTTGTCATCAACGGCTCAATCAATTGAGCTTGACAACCGTGACGACGGGCAAACCATTGAGTCCAGTCCAGCAGTGGCAGGGTCAGCAGCAAGTTTGAACCCATCAAGACCGTCTGAATCGGCACCCAAATCCAAACGACCCTGGCTACTGGTCACAAAGCGAGTAGTGCACTCCTTACGACTAACTGGCGATGCACTCCGGGCCACACCGGCTCAGCTTGGAGTCAGGGCAGCCGAAGCCCTTGGCGGCATTTTGATCACCAACAGCGACGGTCACAGCGGCCTGCCATACACGCAGTACGGCGCGTACATCAAAACTCAATCGCCGCCGCCTAGATTTAAAGTGCGCTATACACAAATCCTAGACCAAACGGCCGTAGAGGGAGCAAGAGCAATGATGCGAAGACGACGCAGACTGCGGACCACCAAAGCCAAGGGTTTGCATGCAAGTAAATGATAACCATTAGACCACAGTTGTAGAATGCATTTTTTTATACACAAAAAGAAGAAAAATACTCGATGAGTAGATGGTACCTGTGTTTGACTAGTCGTAGTGTATTAGGTTTCGTCTCGCTCGTCCTTGACTCTTTGACTCTTTTATAGTGTTGTTACCCCAGATTGTCGGCTTCCCCAGATTTCTCGCAAATTTCCCAATCCCTCCTAGCATATGATAAAAGATGAGCCTACATTGCCAACTGCGCATGTTATGTTAAAGTCTGAATAAAGTAAATCTCATTATATATGCAGGTTTAAATAGAAATTAAAAAAAAAAGCTTTCAAAGTAAAGGATATTGAAGGGTTCGCATGCAAAGTTATCATCAAATTTTGTACCAAGTTTTTGTTCGTAAGTTGGAGTTCCGGCTCTACAAGTCCAACATGTCTTTTACCATCTCGAAACTCAGCCAACTTGCCGCCATGCTGGGCACAACCTTCAGCAGGTTTGCAGACAGCCCCTTGTACAAGCCCTTGACGCCCTCCGTCTTGACAATCGTCGAAAGTGCGTGCCACGTACCGTGGTACTTGAATCCCAGCCCGTCAACACTTACGACCTGAAACCGCCGTCGCAGCACGTCAAACGGGTATGTCAGCGTCTGTGCCACAGCGCCCGCAAGAGCACCGGAGCCCAGCTTACCCAACGGCGTGGGCTCGTCGCGGCCCTCGGGAATGAGCAGCTCGCGTGCCCACTCGTACACGGCAAAGTTGATGCCCACGTACGGTGCCACGCCCATCGTCGTGGGGATCAACCCGCGGTATAGCCCGCGCATGCCGCCCTCCGTACGGTAGATTTGCTTCATGACGGACCACAGACCGGGCGGCTTGACGCCGGCCTTCGCAAAGTGCTCGCGCAGATTAGGGATGCTGGCAGTCTGGATCGACAACCGCGTCCGCACGATGTCGAGAGGATATGTGACTGTGACGCACGCGACGCCTGCCAGCGAGCCTGCCGACAGTCGCTCACCCATTGTGAGTGTATTCGCCGCGGGATCGGCCGTGTTCTTTGGTCTTGACTCGAGGATGTAGGACTTCATGACGCTGTAACTGCTAAACTGGACAGCCGAGTAGGGCACGATGCGCACGCAGTTGGTTCCATTGCCGCGCATGAACCCGCGCCAACCCTCTTCGCGCCACATTTTGGCCAGCGTGGGACCAACGCCCTCGTAGGCTGCCGAGCCGGGGCCCTGGATCTGGAAGATGATTTTCATGCGCTCGAAAGGTGACACGACGGTTCTTGAAACCGCGCCGGCAATGCCGCCTGCGATGAACGACGAGACAGTTGGGTAGGCCAGCACCTGGCGCAGCTGCTGTAGGGTGGGGTTGGCCAGCGCCTGGTCCAGGAGCGGAGGAGCCGAGGATGTAATGATTTGGTCTGTTTGTGACATGGGCTGAGCGACTGAAGGAAGGTTGTAGGCTTAACACTAAACGACCTGAGGAAAAAAAGGAGGAAGCGAAAGTGAGAATGTCCAGCAAAGAGTCGTGTGCCAGCGAGAGAGACGAGTTTTATTGGCAAATCAAACAGGAAGGAGGAGGAGAATTTTGATGAAATCCTTTTTTTTTTTTGTTTCTTGTTTCGTCGCGACGGCTTTCTATTGGGACACCAGAAATGGAACGAGAAACGGACGGAGCAACGGAGACGGAAGGTGCCGAGCACGTGAGCGGGGGAAGATTTGCACAGCGGCACCGTAGAGGAGCTGAGAACCCGAGTGCCGCAGGATAAAAGGCATCGGGCGCGCACGGTCGAGGATCCTCAAGTGTTTCATCGTGGCCCCGTGTCGAGAAAAACACCCGTGGCCAGCCACATCGGTAGCGGCACGTGAGTGGCCGTTTTGCAGTTTGTTCGGGCACCGCGCGGCTGAGCGTCTAGTTTGCATGTGCCTGGCTGAGAGTTGCCCAATGAGGTAAGAGCCGCATGCGTCCAAATTAGAATGAGATTACACAATTCATTAGTAAGGGTTTAAATTAGTTGCTACCCGGCCTTCCGCATTGGGGCATATTTCATGCCTGCCCTAGCCCTGCAAAGACTCACCGAAATCTGTGTTATCAACTGGCAACTCTGAGATCAATACGCAGAACCTCCAACTCGCACATCAACCACATCACCATGGCCGACACAGTAGACCAACAGCCTGTTGAGCTCGACATTTCGCTCAAAAAGAAGAAGAAGAAGTCTTCTTCCAGTAAAAGCGCTGATGCCCCAGCCGCCACCGATGACGTGAACGACCTCATGGCCGAGCTGGCCACCAAGAAGAAGAAGAAGAAGTCGAAGCCTGCCGCCGAGGAGGAGGGTGGCGCAGATGACGAAGCGGACCCTGCGGTGTTTGATTTCAAAAAGAAGAAGAAGAAGAAGAAGGCCGTTACAGCTGCTGATGACTTCGACGCCGCGCTGGAAGAGGCTGGTGTCAATGGTGACGACGCCGACAAGGAGAACGTCCCTGCCAAGTCCGCCAGTGGCGAGCAGATTGGTGTCAACGCCCTGGGCGAGCGCGATCTGACATATGGCGAGCTTCTGACGACGTTTTTCAAAGTGCTCAGAGACAACAACCCAGAACTGGCAAGCGACCGCTCGGGAATCAAGTACAAGATCCCGCCACCTGAGATGGTGCGTGACGGCAAAAAGTCCATCTTTGCCAACATCAAGGAGATCTCAGAGCGCATGCACCGGCCCACGGAACACGTTATCCAGTTTCTGTTTGCAGAACTCGGTACGAGTGGCTCCGTGGACGGAACCCAACGCTTGGTCATCAAGGGCCGTTACATGCAAAAACAGCTGGAAACGGTGCTGAGAAAGTACATTTCCGAGTATGTGTCGTGCAAGACCTGTAAGAGCATCAACACAAAGCTGAGCAAGGAGAACCGTCTTTACTTTATGGAGTGCAATTCTTGCGGATCGCGCCGGTCGGTTGCTTCCATCAAAACAGGTTACCAGGCCATTATTCGACGACCTAGGTGAAGGCCCTAGCATGTTATTATTCTTTATTATGATGATTATTATTAGTATTATTAGTATTATTACTCTATCAAGATGCAATGTTGTTTGTAGTATTGTTCTGCAATTCATTATTCGTAACTCCTGCCTCTGTCTTTTCCTTTGGGCTCTGCACCATGTTTGACGACTGCAGGAGATAGTCGACTTCTTGGATACACTTTTCCAGGTACAGCCGCGACTCTATGATCGGTGTCAAGTCCACCTCTGCCGTTTGTATTGCCGCCATGTCCTTGTCCAATTTATTGCGCGTCTCCGCGTAGGGACTCTCGCCCTTGGCACAAGACTCCAGGATCCCGATCTTCTTTGCGTAGCTGTCCACCAGCATCTGCAGTCCGCGTTTCTCGCCCTCTAGCTTAGCAATCCTCGTCTACTCCCCCGACAGATTCACAGTTAGTCTTCTATTTTTTGTTTTTTTTTTGGTTCATTTCCACGTCATCATTGTGGCCTAAACCAAAGACCCGTCAGAGGAAACCTTTATTGAGTTTCGGTTATTTTTTCTTTGGAAAAATCATTATTCATACCTTCATTTCGGCTCGCTCCAGGTCCCACTGGATGCGGTCACGCTCGTTGCGCTGCCACTCCGTTTGGAGGTACCGCATAACGCCAGGTAGCGAGTAGTCGACGGGCTGTGGTGGCTGCGCATTGCTCTGCGAGGCCATTATAAGTAGGTTTGTTGGAAAGGTTGTCGTGTGCACTAGGTCTTTGCCTTGTAAGTGAGAACTGGATTTATCTTTCTTGCCAGTGGATTTATTTTCAACATGTTTCACAAAAACATGGAAAGATGCCCTAACCTCGTGTGTATCAGCATAACTTACAAGAACTTGTAATTCACAGACTATCATGGAGCACCATGATTTTTGACAAAAAGACGAAATGTATATAATAAAACGAGTGAATACATGCTGTGAATCTACTAAGTTCTCTATATCTCGAGGCTTTCCACAACTTTTCTCAAGGGCACTGCCCAAGCACTTATTCCCGTGTGCTTCATCATCCGCTCAATGATCAATTCGCGTGCCGCCTGCTGAGTTTCCACCGTCGCCTGCGTCAAGACGGCATCCAAGGTTTCTGAAATCAACACCAAGTGCATGTGTGCCAGCTTTGGCATGTTAATATCGAGTCGCTGTTTACAGAGTGCGACTTCGGCGGCTGACAGTTTTGTGGGATTGGATAACGCCTGGGTGACAAGACTTTGAGTGGATGCTAGTGTGACCAAGATCTCTTCGCCGTCCTCAGTTTCGGCATCGCTGCTGCTGCTGCTGTTGGGAGTGGACGAAGGGGGACTGTGATCTGGAGATGCCATCGGAGGTGGAGGCAGCGACTTGGTAAACGGTTTAGATGGAGCAGGTGCGGTTGGCCCGAGAGTGGTCAAGGTGGACAATGAGCAGTCGTTGTAGCCTGGTTGGCCGTTGTAGGCAGTCTGAGTAGAGAGAGTAGTAGTCATTTTTCGTATTTAGTTGGGCTAGAAAAGAGCGTTGAGGAGCGAACGAAGAGTATCAAAATAGAGAGCGAACTAAGAGCATTGCTTAGTATATATACTCAATGAGCCCTAAATCTTGCTTGATATCATTATTTACTTCTGACCGTATTGCTTTGATTGGTGAGTTTATTCACTTCTCCACATTTTAGCTGGCTGGAGACTTACTGCTTTGAACGAGATGTGCTAATTCTACGCTCCTACTTATCTTCCACTCTTGGGTTGCATGAAGGTTCGAAGATCTTCCATTCGCCGTAAACTGATATGCCATTCATTTCGCATTTAGTTTCGGCAATTAAATGCTTTCAGCGAATTATACCTGACACAATTTTAATTGCACTGTCCTTCCTGTATTATTTTCAAGCAAAACAACAATTACTTAATGTTTCATTACGTGCTAGAAATCAATTTCTCAACGCTCGCAATAATATCCTGGATAAACGGCCGCTCTTCTGGATCCACCGTTAAGCATTGCTTCACAATGCCCTTCAGACCCTCACTGTAGGCAGGCGAAGCAGGGAATTTGTACTGCCCGTTCATGATGGCTATGCTCAGACTTGCACCACTCTCAGCAGTTTGCATTTCAAATGGGCTCGTCGAATACATTAATGCAAACAATGTGCACCCTAAACTCCAGATGTCGACACGCTCGTCAACACTACTGTCAGTCTTAACATCAAATAGTTCAGGCGCCCGGTATGGCAGCGTGCAATGTTCTGCTGCCAGGTCCTGGAGTTCTAACGCAGCTTGTCGAGATGTTAATGTCAACCGTGCCCGCGCGCATGATCCCAAGTCCATGAGAACCGGCTGCTTGTTGTCATCCAGCATGATGTTGGCAGGTTTAATATCGCGGTGCGCATACGGCACAATAACATCCATGGCGGTATCATTTGTATCAATAGGCTGCACATCAGTGTCTCCAAGCAATCCCTCATCTGCTCCGTCCTCTTCACCAGTATAGCTCTGCGTGTTCATACTTAATCGGGAACTGTTGACCGACGTGCCGGCTGAATTGACATGTCGTTCATGCATGGCCTTTAACCCTTTGCAAACCTCCAAAAACAGTGTCAGTAGCTCCCTCTCCGGAATAGTACGCCCATTGACCAAATTCAAATTGATTCGGTCCTGTAGATTGCCATTCTTATAGTATGGTAGTAGGATATAGACCGTTTTGCTTCCATCCCTTTCCTGCATCACACTGGAGTCAATTGCTCGGATAATGTATTTGCTGTCGAATCGTTTGTAGGCATCTACCTCCTTCAATGCGGCCTGGATACTCTCAGCTCCAAACGGGCAGCGAATTTTCTTAAGGGCATACGTTTCGCCCGTTTGGCTTTGAACGAGATAAACGTACGAAAAGCCCCCCTCACCCAAGAGTTTGAGGATTTTGAAGCTGTGCCTGTTTATCCTGAGAGTAGGATTTTGGAAGCATGTCAGGCACGACTCCAGCGAGTAAAGTAGGTCAGTGATATATTGCGACATGGCGTTTTGTCTGCGGTTTTTATGATGTTTTGACAGTTGGCAGGGTTGATATCGAGAAAGCTACGTGGGAGTGCCTAGGGTTGGGTTTTGTATTCCATCCAGAAATACCAGTGGCTTAGGCGGACTATGGAGCTACATGCTAGGAGGAGGGCTTGTGAAAAACCAAAGACCTTCGAATTAAGTCAAACCGGAGAGGGGAAGCTTTTGGAGCATAGCTTTTTTAACCAGTATCGAGGACTGTAGTGAACCTTCTGATGGATTTCCACATAGGTTTGAACGCAAGTAAAATCCCTACTGCTCATTTAAATCTACTTCAAATGCGCTCAGTGCCTTGTCGCTATCAGTTTACGCCTTGAAGGCCCAGTGCCATTGACCTACATGTCCACTCTCTTCAATATTACTGTATTTGTTAATTGTATTTGGATAAAATATATGCTGAGATTGCCTAGCCGCTTCCCTTAGTATTGAGAATCAAGGCGATGATCATTCCGTACAGACCCAGTACTTCTGCAAAAATCAGAATAAGTACAATGCCAACGAAAAGTCGAGGTTGCAACATGAGCTGTCTGACACCTTCGTCTCCAACAATTCCAATTGCGTAGCCGGCAGCCAGGCAAGCAAAGCCAACACACATTCCACAAGCCAGATGCATGAAGCCGTTGAACAGAGAGTACTCCCGGGCGGGATTCAGGTCACCAGCAATCAGCACGCTCACTACCAGGCCATACACAGAAAGAATACCAGCCATAATGACGGGGATAAGAGACTATCTACGTTAGCGAAGCAGGCCACAGCAAAGTGGAGGGTTCTGAAGCACTTACCTTCATAATCAATTCTGGCTTGAAAGTACCAATACCAGCAATACCAATACCAGACTTGGCTGTGCCAATGGCGGCACCAGCCGAACTAAGGATCATGGCAGCAGCACATCTTAATAAGTCAGTCTTCCGACACACTTGCACAAAATCTCTATTGAACATACCCTGCGAATCCGAAGAAAGGCGCAAAGGCCGGCGTATATTCCGAAGACAATTCGGTCCTGTCGTTGTTGTTAGCTTCGCGTCCAGGAGGCGGCTGCAGTGAGCAGCGCAGAGAGAGAGCTCGAGTGAAAAAGTCCAAAACGATAAAAAGGTCTCTTAGCTAAAACAAAAATAAAACACTCACATTGTTCAAAATCTAGTTCACGCAGTCCTGTATTCTATACGGAGCCAGGTTTGTTCGTGAATTTGGAGTTCGATATTGGCGTCGATGTTTTGGTTGATGTTTGGTTTTGCAGCAGCGAGCAGCACATATAACATTGGGACGTAGCCCATGCTCAAATATTGTTCCACGGATATTTCAGCACAGCATAACGGCCACGACCGATGAAGGAAAGCGCAGCTAAGATCTAGGAAAAAGAAGAAAGTGATACAAGTAGGATGATGAGATGTGAAATTCAGCTCTGGCCCGAATTGAGTAACTTGAGCTGTGATAGTTCTAGAAACGGATACTTTTGCGGGAACCTAATTTACAACACTGTTGTGCAGAGCCTGGCTGGTTTCATACGATCATGGAAATGTCAGGCAATTAGTTGCTGTGAGGTGAATCATCCTTTGAAAGTAAACATATCGTAGCTTTTTCAATTCAAAGATCAGGTATGATAAAGCCTTTTCTACCCTGTTTTGTACTCAGTCTCACCAGGAGCATTATGGATCAACATATGGTTGTTAATTATCATCCCGACTATCAGTCTCCACAAAAATTTCAAGCAATTCAAGTTCATAGTTCTCAATAAAAATAAAATTTGCGACTTTTCTTTATTTCTTTTGAAGGGCTTATAATAATGCTATAAATAAAAGAGAACGGAACCTACAAAGTGTTTTTCGTTGGTACAGCTACAGATGATTAGATACCTGTGCGCACTTCACTAAGACTCATAGTTTGAATAAGCTATGTCGCCGACATATGTATCATGTTTATATACTTTGGAAAAACTCAGTCTTCACATTGAACTCTGTGAAAAAATGTCAACTTAGGAATGACCATGTATACACTGGTGCGGTTTTGAGTTCCAATAACACTGACCCTGGAGAGCTTTTGTGAGCTGTGATCCTATCTTGTAAGGATAGTTGTTGGAGCGAAAAAAATAAAACAACAGATAATCATTTATATTAATACTAGTATACTAATTTCTATTTGTCCTGTCGTTTGACGGTCAGCAATCTTATTCTCTCATCATACCTCTCCACGCTATAATCTTCCACAAATTGAAATCGTTCTGCTAACATCCCATAAAACACGTCTCCGCTATCTGCAGCGCGGTACTTGTGAGCTAAAACTAGAAGGGTACCGGGGGTAATCAGCGTTTCGAGGATATGTAGTAATGGACCAAAACTTGCCGAATTGTAGATACAGTCCGTAACCAACACAACGTCCCAGCCAGTTCCAGCTTCGCTTTTTGAGTTCGTACTAGTGTGATGATAGACTGGAAACGGAATTAAACTTGGATCTGTCTCTTCCCATTGTAAAGGGTAAAAGGAGACTCGTTCGTTGCTCGCGCTGTTGTCCGTAGTCAAGCCAACGCTGCTGCGTTTGCTAGTCTTAGGTAGAGCGCTTAGATTCAGCTGGATGTTCCGTTCACATGCTTCTCGGGCTTCCTCAAAATCAGTGAGCACTACCCGCGCGCCTGGATATAGTGCTGCCATCACAAGTCCAGTGAACCCACACCCAGCACCAAGCTCAATCACACTTCGAGGAACGCCGACATACTTGCCGAGAGGGCCCGTGCAAAGCTCTTTGGCCACACACATGGCGGCATCCCAGATGTGGGAAGCAATCGAACCTTGCGTTTCTTCAACCAGGCGGATACCTAGTCCAGGGCACTCCGAATCAAGATCGCGAAGTGCGAGATGCGGACTTTCCACAATGCTTTTATCCTTGGTCGGTGATGGGAAAGCAACAGGCACAGATCGTAGGGGTAGAAAAGTCGCTGGAATGGCAGAAACGGTGTCGTAAGACTCGAGAAGCTGATCAACAGCTTGATCTGGAAACGGGACGCTAGCGCGCACAAAAAACAGAATACCTGGTTTGGCTACCGCAAGAGGTAGCTTCGCGGTGTATGAAATAGCGCGGGAGCCACATGACCAGTGCAAAGTCTGAGAATCAGCTACAGACTCGCTGGCGGGTCGTTTGTTGGTGGCAGGCGAGACAAGGACCAGCTCGACAAGAACATCAAGATCTCCAAAAAAAAACTTTTCACCTAGATCATTTGTTACAGTGAGAACAGACTTGACTTCCAAACATCGAGTCTTTCCCGTGAGCTGAGTCGTGCAGCTTGGCCGTTTGTAAAACTTGATATGGTTATACATGGAGTGCAGATGTTGAACGTGAAATTTTTATTTACAGTGGGAGGAAATACTACATACAAAGGATTAGATGGAGACAGAAGCAGAGGCAGGGGCTTCAGGCTTGGCCAGAGTCTTGACAAAATGCTTCATGAGGATATTTTTCTTGATGTTCTTTGCCAGCTTCTCGGGTTCGGCCTTACCTAGACTTCTCAGGATGCTGTTGGCCTTGGCCGGTTCATTCTCTAGCAGGTCGCCAGCATAGCTGGAAAAGTTACTATTCTTGATCTCAACATTCAAAGCCTCTAGTTCTGCCCGAATAGCATCGACATCAAGGGTGAGAATGCGCTCATCATTGGGCCACTTCGAGATACCATACTTGGCCATGGTTTCTCGCACGAATTTCTCATCGTCGGCATTGGGTTTGGGGTGCACACTCAGTTGGTTGAGTCGGCGAAGATTGTCCATCTGCTGAGCTACGGTCTCCTGGCCACCCTCACCCAAACGCGCGGCCCGTTCTCGCTTATACTCTTCGACCTTCTGCATCTCCTCGGCGGCGACCTTGCCGGGAGCGTCTTCGCGGTACTTAATCCATGAGAGACCCTTGTTCATGAGGATCTCAGACACTGCAAAACTCTTGCGAGAGGAAAGTGGGCGAACGTACTGAATGCGAACGACATCGCCCTCCTTGCATTTGTTGGCCTCGTCGTGCACCAGAAAGTCAGTGAATCGGACGACATCTTTGTTGACGAGCTTGTTGAACTTCATGCGCTGAACACGCACTTTAACAGTCTTGTTCATCTTGCCGTGGGAGATGACCATCCCAACAAAGTTTTGCTTCACCATTTTGCTGCTAGTTGTACCTGTAGAGCTGTTGTGATTTGGCTGATCGATCTCTTGATGGACTGCAAAGAATCTGGTTGGAGGAGTGAAAATCTTGAAATTTGGGTTAGGGTATTATATCTAGAAAACAGATTTTCTCGATTTTATATGCAGGAATATTGGTGATATTGTCACGGCGTTTGGCTGCTTGATATACACGTACTAATGTTACATATTGTTTTTATTTTTCAATCTCTGTTATAGGATTCGAAGAGCTTTGTCCGGCAGGCAATTCGTGCAACGGCAGCTCAGTAGAAGTTGTAGGAACGGAAACCGCGTTCGTGCGAATCTCAATGGCATCCACCTCTTTAATATACTTGAGCTGGTCAGGGATCAGGTTGATTAGAAACGCAATTTTGCCTTCAATAAGCAAGACCACTTTGCTAGAAGGCTCGATCAAATACTTGAGGTAACCGAGAGCCATGAGATACCCAGCTGCCAGACCGAGAATATGTGAAAGGATGGAAGGACCAGGAAACACAACAGATGCGATGAAGAAGAGGGTAAGAGGTTTTGCCCAAGTCGGAATCATGAAGTTCGAGGCACTGGACAAATTAGCTTGGAAAATCTCAAAATTCTGAAAGCATACATATATGTGGTCGGAGTAGACAGATATTCCATATAGGAAAAGTAAGCCATTAGAGAAAAAACCCAAGCACTATAATGTTAGAGATAGTCTCAATGAAATATTTCAACTCACCTGGATCCCAGTACGGCTGCAGAAGAGAAAAACACCAAGTTGATGAGAATGAAAGCCAGTCCCGTTACCGTTGCAAGAACTATACCATTAGAAATTCACATCCGATCTGAGGTCGTATGAACCTACCATTCAGGACAATCCCAGTCCTCACTGTGCCATTATGGCGCTCATAAGTGCTCAACACAGGCAGAAACATGAACAAGCTGAGAGCGAGATGGAACAAGTTGTAATGGAGCATTGGGTACCATGTTAATCTATTCACTATAGGAAGTTAGAGATTGCTGGCACATCAGTTCTTGATACGTACGCTCCAAGTTTGTGAGGGTGCTGGTCTGCAGCCTAAGGTGTTCGTTCATGGAGGGCCAAATGAAACTCGCCAGGTACAGGAGGATCATGAAGACGGTGATACCTCCTGTAAGAGCTGGGGGAATGCTCTTAACGGCAGATAAATGTGGATGAAAGAACTTCTGGAGCGCTGTGACTGTGTTTTGCGTAATCATGATATCGGTATGGAGTGGCCGTGACGAGAAGAGCTGGATCAATCGCTGAGCTATCAGGGAGTTCGAAAGGAGAGTGGAATGTGTTGGGACTTTGGAGGCATGTAAAGCTTTCGTCACTGGTGTCCTTTTCTCTAACTTTTTCTATAACAGCGACACAAAAATGAACGCTACTCCCGGCTTGCTTAAGGTTCTGATACACTCAAACATGGCAATGTTTCTGGTCGAAATGCCAATTTCAGCATATGTAAATGACAGGTTCTCAGGGCTCAACGGAATTTTAGGAATCAGTAGCAAGGCTGGAAAAGTGTATACTCGCCGGATGGGCCGTGCTTAGAGATGCAAGTTTGGAAATAAGAACGAGATGTAGCTTAATCAACATGGCAAGAGGTTTTTGAAAATGGAATGAGTATTGTAGCTAGTTACGGGTATATATTTCATGACTTAGCTGAACATAGGTACAGGTAAGTTTTTAACATAGTGTTTCATAGACAAAGCAAACAGAACGTGGAGCTGTTCGTCAATCGAAATGCTTCACGCGAGCTGAACAATTTCTCGAGCAAGGATAATGTCAATCTTAAAAGGCGCTGTAAAGATGAAAAGCATTGAGAAACAGATGCACAAGTAGATATTGTCCTTGTCTTATTCGCTCTAGTATACTGCTTAACTTAAAATTTTCTGACTCTTGATCGGAGAGATCGACCATAGGGTTCTAGTTCTTCTTCAAATTTGTGAGTAGAATCGTGCAAATAGTAAAAGTTTTATCGCAAACCATTATTGAAAAGACATGATGTTTCGTGCTGTCTACACAGTACACAGTAGGAAAATGTCACAATCCTAATAAATGGTCGTCACCCAATAGGTGGCCGTCAAACCATCTTAGACAACCAGCACCACTAACGAACTCCGGTCTCACGGGGATCTTAGCTGGCTGCTAACGTCTAAGGAGTATGTGAACCATTAGTTGATATATAACAAGAATAATAATGATGTTACTACCCACAGGGACCCACATAGGTAGCGAATCCATTTTTCAGAATGCACAGTGGATCTCGAATACCATTTGCAGGCGGCCAAGGGTCCACCCAAATTCTGGGTAAAGTGCAAGGTGAAGTGGATGATTATAAAGCTACCATGATCCGAAGGCAACGCTCCATATAACTGCGTTAAGTGTTATTTAAGATCGTCAGGTTTTACGCATTCTGACAATTTAAGAAAACTAGAGACGACTCATATGCTGGGGAATTAATAGTAAGAGTCTAGTATTGATGAGCGCTTTGGGTATCTCCAGAGAGTCGTAGTTACTTCCGCCGTTTATCCTCTTTTGCTTGAATTTCTTCAAGCTGACAATCAGAGACTAGGCAGAAGGCACATTGCGTCAACATCATTTCATCACCATCGCAATGCTATTTTTTGTTAGGGTTGTTACCAGTGGGGTGGTAGTAATTGCTTGGTAGAAAGTGAGGACTAGTGAGTTTCTCCATTGCTCGTATCATATTGACCAGGCACTCTTTCTTGAGCTTGCATTCTAATCATCAACAAAAAAGTAGATTGGTCCGCGATACCTTGATCCGTTCAGAAACGCCTATCGATGAGAAACGCAAGCTGAATGAAATAACAGCCCTCCATACCTAGGTTATTAACGGGAGCTATTTCATGACTCCCCAGAAATACAAGGTCTCGAACGTCAAAGAGCAACTCTCAATATTGTTAGTTACTCTGGCTCAATTATAAGCAAGAAGCAGAAGTAAGAATTGAGAAGACCTCGAACATTAAAAATCTTGTTAAAAACTAGGATTCACAGATACCGGGGATGCCAATTGCACAGACGGATGGGTGAGCCAGACTTGAGATCTCGGCGTTGCGGCATGGCCCTGGTTTGGGCTTATATGCACTGACCTTGCTTTACTGAGAAAAGCAGGAAAGATGTTTTGATTTAAACAAAATTGAAAGTCAAATTTTAGTCGATATAAAAAAAGAATAATAATAGCAAGTTAAAGCTCATCATACCTCATACAGGTGTATCATTATCACATTCAAATGCTGCAAGTACTTGGCCAGCTCACTTGTTTGGCAGCCATGAAGGCGGAAGTAGTTTAATTTTTTTTCTTGTTTGTTTTGGTCAATATGCTGACAGTATACATGGCCTTGTTGTAAACATCATCTCTTTTTATTTTCACTTTTATCACTCCTACTCATTCTCCAAAACCTTGCGATTCTCAACTGGAAGCTTTTACACTATCCAGCGAAGGAAAAAGCGGTTGACTTTTGACATAGTGATACCATTACCTTCCGGGCATGTACCACGAACACGAAACTCGCACGCCATTACAAGCACCCACTCGGACCCGACTCAACATGGACTTCTTACGATCAAAGAAGATTTCAAGCGCGCAACACCTCCAAGCTGCCTATAATGAAATTTATCAATCGTCACTCCGGGCTCATGCGGCAGAGAGCCAAGGAAACTACATTGTTGCACTGAACGCGTGGAAACAGACCAAACGCATCATCAACCAGAAACTTAGCACAGTACTGGAAGGTCCTCACACGAGCCATGAAAGCGACCTGATGCGTGGGATTATGGAGATTGATAGACAATGTTATGATAGAATTAAGGGATTGGAGCCTAACGTCAAGTTACACAAGTCAAATTCAGTGAGTACAAATGATCAGAACAGTTTTTCAACCTTTGATAGCTCGAACGTCACAGATAGCGAGACTAGCAGCATCAGCAACATGGGCCCACCGAATAAAATTCAGCACAAACTCAAGAGTGACTCGAGCTTGGCTAGCCTTAAGAGTGGGCATAAAAGGTCAACCAGCGAAACTGAAAGAGCAGCGGAGGGCCACTCTCATAGCGCACCATCAATTGATCGTCAGCGGAGCCTCAGTTTGAGGGCTTCCAATACAAATGGCACGCCTACATTTCGTACGCCTAGTCCCCAATTGACAACGACTACAACGAATCCCGGTACAAGCCGGATGCTTCATTCTCTACGATCAGTGTCTGGAAAGAGCGGAATGGCCAAATTAATGGAAGAGCGCAAGGCAGCAGGTAACGCGGCGACACTGGCCTGGTCATCCAAGCAAACAGGCTACAATCCCCAGAACGCACATAATGCACTTGCAGCAGCCAGCATATCTACCGGCAACGCCGTACCACCACCTCCCCAAGCAAGGCTTACCAACAGCATGGAAAAATTGTCGGTACGCGCTAGCAGCGACCCAAGATCAAATGTGAATGTCAGACCAAAACCACAGCTTGCTACTGGGTCGAGGACATACGCAAGACCTGTTGTGAGGGCTACGCCCAGACCAGCCAATTCTAGAACCGCCCAGACCACCACTAAGAGGAGCGCAACTGCTCCTGCTATACCTACCAAAAAGACTATTTCAAAGCCAGCAGGCAAGGCTAGTAAATCTCCATCACCGTCAGGGAGTGAGAGTGAAGAAAGTGAAGCTGAAGAGGAAGAACAGTGGCTGAAGGATGCCAGGAAAAAGATAAAGAAAGTTAAAGGAATTGATAGTCATGCAGCGGAACAAATCTTTAATGATGTTGTTGTTAAGGGAGACCCCGTATACTGGGACGATATTGCAGGATTGGACCAGGCCAAGACATCACTGAAAGAGACAGTAGTCTATCCCTTCTTGCGACCTGATTTGTTTAGTGGATTGAGAGAACCTGCGCAAGGTATGCTTCTATTTGGGCCGCCAGGCACTGGTAAGACAATGTTAGCGCGAGCGGTTGCACAAGAGAGTCACTCTACCTTTTTCAGCATTTCCGCCTCTTCTTTGACATCAAAATTCTTGGGCGAATCTGAAAAACTGGTAAAGGCATTATTTCTCATGGCTCGTGCACTGGCACCTTCTATTATCTTTGTTGACGAGATTGATTCTCTTCTTTCTGCTCGTTCAGATTCTGGCGAACATGAAACCTCTCGGCGTATCAAAACCGAGTTTCTAGTGCAGTGGTCTTCATTGCAACATGCGGCAGCTGGCAAGGATCATGAGGATGTATCTAGAGTGCTTGTACTTGCGGCCACAAACTTGCCATGGGTAATTGACGAAGCTGCACGACGACGATTTGTCCGGCGTCAATATATTCCATTGCCCGAGCCCGAAACGAGATCGCACCATATTGACAAGCTTCTGAGTCGCCAAAAGAACGCGTTGGGCCCCAAAGACCGTGCGAAACTGGTCAAGCTCACTGACGGCTTTTCAGGCAGCGATTTGACTGCACTGGCAAAGGATGCAGCCATGGGCCCGTTGCGTAGCCTGGGAGAAGCGCTACTGACGACACCGAGGGACCAGATTCGACCCATTACATTGGATGACTTCAAGGCGAGCTTGAAAACGATTCGGCCAAGCGTGGGCAAGGAGGGATTGAAGGTGTTTGAAGATTGGGCTGCCATGTATGGTAGTTCTGGTGCTTAGACAACCACATGTGCTGTCATCACTCAAATTTATACCCCCAACAGGACTTTTAACTAAGGATTTTTATTTGTTTTTGCTTGTTTTTTTGTCTTAGGTCTCGCTCACCTACTGTTATACATCTATTCCTATTTAATTGCCATTTAGTTGACGTTCCTTCGGTTTATGAAGGAGACACTATTATTTGAGGAGGCTTGTAATTTTGTTTTTGGATGGTTTTTTAATTTTTGTTTTAAACCGTTTTGCACATTTTTCACACTTTTTTTTCGTCTTTGCTTCCCACCCACCAACCATTAACTTCGCCCTCGCCCACAAGTGACAAAAAGAACTCAAACCCTTTTTACACCACGATGAGCAGCAGCCCTGAATCAGACACATCCACCTCTTACGCGGACCCAAGAGCAGAATCCGCTGGTGAGACCTCGCGACGCACTACGCGCCGTCGTCGATCCTCGTTTTTTTCACCATCGCCTTCCCCCGCTGCCCCCAATGAGCGGGACATCTTGCAATTCACGTCTGACCACCGTCACTTTTCCATGATCCGCAATCTTCACATGGCTGACTTTATTACTTTACTCAATGGATCCTGTGGATTTATGAGCGTGCTCAGCTCAGTGTCATACGCTCTATCGCAGCGCAGCGAACCGCATTTCATTGTGCGGGCATTAGCGTTGGTACCCCTGGGCCTCTTTTTTGACTTTCTCGATGGGCGAGTGGCACGTCTTCGTAACAAATCCAGTTTGATGGGCCAGGAGCTGGACTCGCTCGCGGATCTTGTTAGTTTCGGCGTTGGCCCTGCCACCGCAGCATTCACGCTTGGCGTGAATACCACGCTAGATCAAGTGTTACTGACTGTGTTTGTTCTATGCGGACTTACTCGACTTGCACGATTCAATGTCACCGTTGCCAACATTCCGAAGGATGGATCTGGCAAGAGCAAATACTTTGAAGGCACTCCCATTCCCACGACATTGGTTCTTGTTGGATTCATGTACTGGTGGCAAACGCAAGGGTGGGTGCACGAGAACCTGCCATTTGGCACCCTGTTGACAGAAACTGTGCTTGAGTTCCACCCCGTGGTGTTATTGTTTCTATTGAGCGGCAGCGCCATGATCAGCAAACGCTTGAAGGTTCCCAAGCTTTAGAATGCAATAAGGCAACATGAGTATATTATCTATATAATGAACTTGTAAACGACGAGTAGTACAGTGCATTTTACGTTGAAGAATGATTGTGGATGATTGAGAATGAATTCTGGATTCAAAGGTTGTAAATGATATCGTCAATGGAGTTATGGAGATTCTCCTGTTTGGAGGTTTTCACTTTTGCGCAGCTCGAGAAGAAAAACAAAACTGCCAAATCGATAAAAAGAAAGATCACCAAAAAAAAACAAAAAAAAGACAAAATAAAAAAAGGCATGTGACAAAGTGCTGACTAATATAAGTATGATTAGTCATTTATAGCTTTATGTAATATATGACAAATAATTATATATTGTTTAGTAACTGTAAACGAACAAAGTTGCAATTTATGACGTAATAGTTGATGTCACTATGCATGTGTAGTATGTGACACTACAACAACACTCAAGTAGTACGACTTGTCGATGTCTGTGAGAGGGCACCAACCGCAACATTCACTCTGTGGCGACTGCTGCTCCCCCGCCCCGCTATCAACCATCCACGGATTGTCACAAAGGCACTGTGATGGTGGTGGTGGTACCACCTAACTGATGTTGAGAATTGCTGAACCTAACCGCAACATCACAATCGTCGTGTAGTAATAGTCTCGTGAGCCTCATCAATAGGAGAGGCCCTTAAACACGAAAAAAATCCATTCATTTTTACATTTCTTTCTTCTTCCTTTTCTTCTTCCTTCATTTCTCATTTCCCAGCTGCTACCTCAATTATATAGGCTAACACACCCCCAATCAATACAACGATCCATGCACCCCATCCCAAGAATTCTATAAAGTCACGCTCCCCTCTTGCGTCCAAATTATTTAACCGAAATTTGAATTCCATTGACCCTTGAAGCTTAATTCCAAGGCCGCCCTCAGATAACGCTTAAAAATTCCTTGCTTCCTCTTACCACCACCTTATTCCAATTTCCAAATTACCTCGAAACTTTGTCAATCCCCCATCAATGTCATCTTCTCTAGACCTTAAACTCCCTGCCGATGCCCAGCCTACCGAGGTCCTCGCAAACCGCTTCGAGGCATGGCGGAAAGTCATCAAGGCCCTTTCCACCTATCTCAAGGATTATGCGGGGTCCCAGGAGGACGCGGTGCGCACCCACACCCGTCTTACCAGCGCCATCAATTTCCCATTTGAACCTCCTTCCGGTCCCACAAGCAGCCCTTCAGATGATGCAGTCATTTTCCTTCCCAAGGGTAGTGACTCTATTTCAGATGTGCCTGTTGTTTTGCAAAACTTCCACAAGACCCAAGCTGCCAATGCCTCTCGCACTGCAAAAGAACTACTAAACCGCGTCATTCCCCGTCTTGAAGCGGTTCAAACTGATCTCCAGTCTAAGATTAAGGAGATTAAGGGTCTTTCGCCGGACTTTAAAAACACAGTGTCCAAGGAACAAGGGGCTACCACATCTCATCTCTCTGCCTATTCGCAAGCCATTGACACCATTTCCAACAAGCCTTCTGCCCTCACCCCCAAGCAAGATCCTTATTTACTCAAAGGCAATCTCGACAAGCAATTGTCCCGCCAAGTCAAGGAGGAAAATTTTCTACTTGAAGCTCACCTCAACATACAAGCTTCAGGCAAGGAACTTGAGACTGTCGTTGTACAGGAAATCCAAGCGGCCTTGAGCAGCTTCGGAAAATTGACGGGTATGGAAGCTGAACCCTTGCAGAATTTGTCCAACTCCATCCTGAGCGGGTTCCCTACCAAGGACCCCACACTTGAGTGGCAGAACCTACTGGCTAAGGACCCCAACTTCGTGGACCCTACCACCAAGCCGCGAGACGTTCTAGAGCTCGCATACCCTGGACAGTCCTCGAACCTCGCGTCACAAATTCGCAGTGGGTACTTGGAGCGCCGTAGCAAGTATCTCAAGTCTTATTCCAAGGCATGGTATGTGCTAACACCTACGTTCCTGCATGAGTTCAAGTCTCCTGACCGTCGTCGCGATCCCCACCCTGTTTTATCACTCCCAATTGGCGACTGCCAGATCTCACATGATAAGAAGGGGTCTAGTTCTTCTACCAATTCGCACCGCTTCATCATTAATGTTAAGCAACCTGGTGCTGCGCCTGCAAAGGGCCAGAACTGGGTGTTCCGCGCGGAGAACAAGGAGCTCTTGGATGCTTGGTTCAATGACCTGACGACCTTGTCTCAATTGGACCATCCTGTTGAGAGAGCCAACAAATATTTCCCCGCAAAGGAGGGTGACAGCACTACGCAAGATCCTGTTCCTGTAGTCGCGGAAACTGTTCCAGCTCCATCTGACGCTGTGAAAGATGAAGAGGAGACTGCTGAACTATCTGATAGCTCTGAAGTGACCTCATTGGATGAACCGTTTGGTGCTGGCGATGAAACGGAAGAAGAGATTGTGAGTCCCCAGGCCATTGTGGAAGAGGAAGACCTCAGACCTGGTCCCCCTGGTCGATTCCCGAGTGAGGTTGCACTGGACGGTGACGGAGTTGCTTTAGAAAGACGTGCATCTACGTTTGTTACTCCAGCTGAGCATGGTCTCACGACTGATGACAGTGCAGTAGATGACAATGATAGTGTCTTTAGCTACGATCTCAAACACGAGACTCACTCAACCCTGCCTGAGGATAAAGACTTCAAGCCCATTGGTGCAGATATTCCTGTCCATGTTGAACGCAAGCTTACGATGACCAACCATAAGGATGAAGACTTTGAAGGTGGAATTGGTGTCGCTCGTCATCCCGATGATGTGATTGAAGACCCTAAGCAGGCTATTCAACGTCGTCGGTCAAGCGTTTCTACCAAGGCCATGCCCCGACGTCAGTCCACGCTTAGCAGACGAGCTACAGGTTCGTTTGGCGTGGATGAGCTGAAACCGCTAAGCTCAACAACAGAGCAGCCTGGCTTGTTCTTTGCCGGTGGCCTGCCTGATACCACTTCCAGTGGAACGTCTTAGAGTATGCTATTATTTTCTGTGTCAAATTTTTTTTTTTTCATTTTTTTTATCTCTTTCAAAAGAAGACATATTTTCAATACTTGAATAGCGTTAGTAAGTTAACAAGTTACCATGTCTGGTGGTATATTATTCATATGAATGTATATATCGATTAATTTTTCTTTCCTCCCTTTGTCGTTGTTGTTAATCATAGATCCCATCCGCCTTACGGCTCCTCGTCCTGAGCTTGTCCAAGCGTGCCATCCTATCGACTCGTGCATTCCAGTTCTCAGCAAACCGCGCGTCCGAGAACCGCTGGCAAGCGGCCCACCCGCGCTCGGTGTAAGGCGCCAGCTCGGCTTCAGTGAGGCTAAACATCTTGTCAAAGGTTTCAGCAAGCTCACCAATCTTGGGGTTGGCGGCAGCCACCGCAGCGGCGTCGTAATCGGGGTCCGTGGGGCTCACGAAATGAACGCCCGTGGGTTGTTTCTTCTCAGCGCTGTCGTCGGATCCCGTGGTGGTGGACCAAGGAATCACAATGTCAGACTTGGGACCGCCGCTGTAGTGCACGATGGGGACCAGGCGCGCGGCCATGTACTCAACAACCACCATGCCAAAGTGCTCGTTCCACATGGCGTCGAGGCCGAACTTGGCAGTGCTCAGTCGCTCAATGACGGTGCTCCAAGGCGCATCCAGCACGAATTGATAGTCGAGGCCGTCGACTAGCTTCTGCTCGTGGGCCAAGATGCGCAGGTTGTAGACGGCGCTGCGGTCGCTGTCATTCCTAATGGTACCGATAAGCACGAGCCTGGGGGTTTCCTTGGCCGCCGGGTTTGCGCTCTTGTACTGTTTGAGGAATTTGGCAAACTCATTCAGGACTAACTCGTGTCGTTTCTCGGGACGGAACTGCGCCAGGTAGACGACCTCGGGCCGTCGGTCAACGTGCTTGAAGTTGGCGAAATCTTGGGTCGCGCAGGGCGGGTACACGATTTGAATGTGTTTGGCCACGTCCTTGCCGCGCCCATACCACCATTGCTGACGCATGTGCTGACAGGTCCACGTCGAGTTGGTCATAATGATGCTCACGTAGCTGCCCACATATGTGTAGGCGTATGCAAAGGCGGTCCAGTAGAGCCACTTTGCCAGTTTCCAAATACCGCGGGGCGTGCCCTGAATCATTCCCTTAATCATGTCGCTCGAAATCACAGGATAGTGCACATACGAAGCAATGGGCACGTCTGCAAGCCAGCTGACGACAGGGTAGGTGAAGGGGTATCCCATGGTATCCACGAAAATGTCAGGCACCAACGTAGTGAGTGCTTCATAAGCCAGGCACATTGAGCCCAGCGCTTGCAGAAGTAAAGTGCAGCGGGGCCAGGTGGCAGGATCAACGAATTTGCGGTTTGCCAGGTAGATAAAAACAATACGGCTAGGATCGGCCACCTCGAGTCCAAATCGCGATTTAACGCGTTCCATGATACGGTCGGGTCGGTTGATGTCGACAAACTCGCCCGGGGTGCTCTCGCTGCGCGGGACCGGAGCAGGGGGTGGATCAAGGCCAGTGTAGATTACACAGATATTGCGGTCGCTCTGTTCCAGGGTCGCTTTAACGGCTGCCCACAGCACTCTCTCGCCGCCACCGCCGCAATTGGCATAGGGATGGAAAAACCCAAAGATGATCTTCTTGGCGTCTTCACCTGGCTTGTTCTTGATGGGATCAAACCCTTCGTGTTTCGCGTCGGCAGAGGCAAGTTTGATCCTGCGATTTCCAAAGTATGTGTTGTAATGCCCCGGCGTGTTGCTCGCCAACACAAGGCGTCTCCGTACCGCTGGCGTTTTTTTGCCGTAGGAAGGCAGCATGATGAACGGTTCCGTGCCTGGGTTTGCAGCTTTCTTTTCGTGATATTTCTCGGCGGCCTTGGCCACGTCGGCGCTGAGCGTGAGCGGCGGTGTTCTGATGCGGGATGAGATACGACGTGCTACCACCATCATGATCATGTAGATTATGCCGAAGGAGAGAAAGTCCACTACCATGATCACGGCAATTACCAGACCAATCTGGTCTGCTATAGAGTTGGGCATGCCAAACATGATGACTGGTGTTCGTGATCTGGCAAGAAAAGGAGAAGAGGGGAGGCCCGGCTATTTTAATTTGGTTTGCGCCTTTACAGATTATTTATTATCATTATCTTTTTTTTTTTTTTCAGGGATGTTTGGGATTCAAGGGTTAGGTTACATGCTACATCGTGGGGCTGGCCGACTCGTCCAAGAGGATCGTGATGAGTTCCTGCAACGGCGCAAACTCCTTTTGGTCGACGAGCTGGAACTGGTTGCAAAACAAGACAAAGTGTTTCAGCGACGTGTTGAGATGTGGTTGCAAGCCCAGCTCTGTGATCTGGTCAAAGTGGTGGCAATAGATGTGAGCGTAGACTCTGAATAGGCGTTTCAAGATATTCTTAAACACATGTGACGAATACTTGGAGAAGGGCACGCCCGACTGGCTCGGAAAGATGTTTTCGTCGTCAATGAACCCTTGGACCCAGTTCATGAGGTGCTCGACATATTCGGGCGCACTCATTTTCGTTGGTTTCTTGTACTTTGTGCTGCCCGAGTCCTGCCACAAGTACTCATACTCCTCTGTTGCAATCATGCGGGGGCACGTCGTTGGTGAGCAGAATTCCGTGATGGTTCCGTAGAGCATGTTGAGCTGGTTGTAAAAGTCCACGACATGGACCGCGACCCATTCGTTGAGATCCTCGCCTTCCGGCAGAATGACGGCCTGTCTTAGCGATCCAGATCCAAGCGTGGCTTCCGCGTACTGGCGAAGAACCTGGCTAACGACTCCGTTTGATGGTGCTGCTCCTCGCATGGCTTTGGCGGCGGGCGCTGCCACTGTGCCCTGGACGTTGCCCAGACCAGACTTGGTTTTGAGTGCACGTGTGTTGTTAAGATGGAGACTTTGAAAAAAGGACATTATGAATGTGGAGGTGTCTGTAAGGGATATGAACGAAGACTGGAAAGTGCGATAGAAAGCCTTGTAAGAGGAGCCTTGGAGAAAGAACTTTGAAGGAGGAGCCTTGAAAGAGAGGCGTGTGCTGGAGTCTATTGTTCCAAGATTTCACAAAAGTAAACAAACGTCACGTGCTCTATGGGTTTGGAACAACATTCCATGACAATATTTAGCCCTGATTCCATGATTGTTTTGATGATTAGTTTCATGACTGTATTTATTTTATCCCTTGATCTATGACGATATTCAGATACTGTAATCTAGTCACGTGACTACACGCCATCTTGCGCGATCGATCTGAAGGAAATTTCCGACAAGCAAAAAAAGATGCAAGTCATGACTAACATAGGAGAGCCGGGGTTTTTCAGCTCTTCAACATGATCTCTACTTTGCCTTCTTATTTTCATTCTCTGGACTCCTCTAGTTGAGCTAGTTTGCAATGGCTGAGATTGACACTTCCTTTTCACGCAAGGCTAAAGATACGGTATGTGGTCAAGACAGTTTTACAGTCAAGTCTCTTTTGTTTCTCCGCTAACTAGCTTGTTAGGCATCTGGTTTTGCAGGTGGTGCTGCCCAGGTACTGATCGGCCAGCCGTTTGATCTGGTCAAGGTGCGCATCCAGGCTGGCCAGTTCAAGACGCCATTGGAGGCTTTTGCAAAGACGCTTGCAAGGGAAGGGCCGTTTGCGTTCTACAAAGGAACTGCCGCGCCGCTTGTTGGAGTGGGCCTGTGCGTGAGTGTCCAGTTTTACGCATTTCACGAGGCCAAGCGATACTTTCAAAAACAAAACCAGGGCCAGGGTCTATCCTACTCACAGTTCTACCTGGCCGGCGCATTTGCAGGTGCGGCAAACACCGTCATCACTTCGCCGGTTGAACAGATTCGTATATTGTTGCAGACTCAGCCCAGCGGAGAGAACAAGATTTACAATGGTCCCATTGATGCAGTGAAAAAGATCTACGGCCAACAGGGGTTGTTCAAGGGCTTGTACCGTGGATTTGGAGTGACTCTGCTGCGAGAGTCGCAGGCGTACGGAGTATGGTTTTTGGCCTACGAGTATCTGATGCACGCTGCCATTGAAAGGCGGCAACAGGGCCGTGAGACCATTCCAACCTGGCAGCTAATGCTGTATGGAGCTCTGGCAGGAGAAGCACTATGGCTTTCCTCGTACCCGTTGGACGTGATCAAGTCCAAGGTACAGAGCGACGCGTTCGCTGGTGGTAAATACGGAGGCAGTGCGGTGGCTGCTTTGCGAGAGACGCTGCGTAGAGAGGGAGCGATTGGGCTGTGGCGTGGAATAGTGCCTACATTGCTGCGAGCCATGCCTGCGTCTGCTGGAACGTTTGCCACGGTGGAGCTGACATTGCGGTTGCTTGGCTAGAGACTGGGTGGAGATGTAGGAAGGAGGGAAGGAGAAGGAAAAGGAGAGAAGACGGAGATAACCAATGCTACACTAGCTGTGTAACAGCACATGTCTCGTGTGGTTGTTATTCTTCCCCATTTCGCTGTCCTTTTTTTTTTTTTAAATTGCAGTTTCAACGTCATTACTATAACAGAGAACATGTAATTAAACGACTTTGTGATTGTTGCCGAATCAGGAAACTGCAGCGGCTGTCCAACCATGAGCGCACGTTTGGCAGGAAATGGGTGAAAAGTCAAAGCTTCACGACGCTTGAGCTACGTGGCCATGATGGCAATGGCAATGGCTGTGATGATGGTTATTATGGCTGTATTGTGTTTTCTGTGTGCAACGGTGATAAAGAAACAACACAAACAGCCAAACGTTATAGGAGACGCAGCGCTAGTGGCTCTACCAAAAGATAAACAACAAACACCAAACAGCAGCCACCACCATCTCCATCACCATGAATCATAAAATCACAAATCATAAATCCACTGATAATAATAAAAACAGCCCAAAAAGTGCTAAAACATTATCTCACTCCTCTTCTTTCCCTCCGTTTCTCTCACTTATATATATAACCAACAGGCCGCCTTTTAACCACCCGCCAATTTCCCCTCTTACCTCTCACCTAGTCCCTATCTTCTAGCCCATCTTCTAGCCCATCCTTTCTCATCCACAATACCCATGCCAGACTCCTTCTCGCGCAATCCGCTCTCAGACACTCCAGTGCTCTCGCACTCGTCTCCGCCGGCCTCCCAACTCGGCCACCCCTGCGGCTCGCTTCCTCCCAACCTGCCCCTCCTCACTCCCCCCACC
>JAJMAG010000081.1:0-80878 GCA_030564905.1 Geotrichum fermentans
AAAAAAAAAAAAAAAAAAAAAAAAAAAAATTCAGTGAGGTGAGTGAGTAAACAAACCGCCAACGTGACTGTACAACTTTGTATGACTTGGAATGACTTTGTGCGACTTTGGCAGGAGTTCGGCTACGTATACGCGTGCGATGGCCATACGGACAGTCACGAAGCGATGGCAGCTGGGACACTCAAGTGCTCGCCACAGTTGGCGGGGCCTGGCGGTTTAGTGAAGAAGCAACAAAAACAGAGAATCACATCGTGCAACTACTATACTACGCGTGTATTGATTATTATTGTTATTATTATTATATTATCTTCTAGTACGTTCACTTGCCGTGCGAGATCTTCGAATGTTTGTCAGGGTATCATGGACTGCTAGTACTACTAGTGCTATCAATCATCACCGCGGGCAGCTGAAGCAGAGCGCTTTTCGACCGAAATGATTGCAGTGGAAATTAAACAAAACGTAAAAACGAAATTGCGATCCAGAAGGTGGCCAATATCTCCACAAATGGATTTGCTCAGGTTTCTTGTACGTTGAAGAAGGGCCAATGGCTTTATACAAAGATTCATGACATGGAATTTACGTCAATTGGAGTTCAAGATGTGTGTTGTTGGTCCATGAGGATGGCTCTTTTTTGAAACGGGCTCTTAGTTAGTCTTTGATCTTTGCCATGTTTTTATAGACTTGAAGTGATGAGATATGATGATGCCCCTTGATCATACTGACTGAGCCTCCTCTAAAGTTTTCTTTGAACGATCGTGACTTTTCTTGCCAGTGGTGAGCATCAATTGATAGCAATTGACGTTTTGATAGTCCAGAAGTCGTTAGTGCTGTGCTATTCATACGGTCAACGGGTTGCTGTGATATCATGAATCGCATAACCACATGCATACAAACATTGAAACCAATGATGACCTCCAGACGTCCGTAACCATGGCAATTACGCATTTAACCACGCTAAATAACCCACTTTGAGTATAAGAATGCAAGCGTTGATTGCTTTGGGTTAATGCACACGCAACATTTGGCCTGTTGTTTGCCTTTTAGCAAAAAGGGGCTTTGAATTGGACGGAATGCGCGATATCTCTCTCTCCAGCGCTGCGTCGACTCTCAAGTGCTGTTGTTACTGCCACGACGACTAATATGTAGCACTTGAGGGTAATTGAGTTGCTGTAGCAACGTAGCCCTTGCCATTGATGAACAACAACAACAATAACATTGAAGCCAACAACAACAAGCTCGAGATACCCGGACAATGATAAGAAAACACGACTCACGATAATATCGAACTACTACACCATATCAAAGACCGGCGACAAAGCTTACTAGTACTATGGTATGGGCTAGTCTCAATCAACGCGCGTGAGCAAGCAATATACAGCAATCAACAAGCGAATTACATGCTATATTTACATACACACAAGCTTATAATGATTATAATACACATGTGCACTCATGATTTCATACTAAACTTCCAGATTTGCTCGTTTATACCAGGTTTGGATTCTAAATACTGTAGTTACAGTACGTACTACGTCACTAATATTTGACAGAACTGTGGCCGTTAGCCGCGTTACTGGGGAAAGAACGTAACGCGATGAAGGATTGTGTACGTAGGGCGAGAGGGAATGAAATCTACATCACCATATGAGCCACCAGAGAACCCTTTTCATCATCACTGCAATTAATATTTCAACTTCAAGTATTTTTCATTTTATTTTGAGTACTATAGCTACTACAACTTCAGGTTTGGATTTTGTTAACATTCATTTTTTACATTGATCTTATCGTAGAGGTGAGAAAAGGAGGAAATCACCAGGCAAGCACGGCCTGCTGGGCCTCGCTCGAGCACTTGAGACTGTTGCAAATGCCATCCAGCATCTTGCCCTCCTCGCTCGCGCTCTCCTTGCCCACCGTCGCAGGGTTGATGACATGCCCGGCCTCCTTCTCCTTCTGCACATGCTCCACCACCATGTCGCGTACCATGTTCTGGTAAAACAGCACGCCGCGCTCCTTCTCAGGGTGCAGGAACCCTGTGGAGTACACGCCCGTGTTGAGGTTCTTCTGCGTCGCCTCGCACAGGTCAAAGTCCTCAATCTCGACTTGCTGCAGGAACTCGACAAAGTCGTCGATCTCGCTCTGAGCAAGACCCTTCTTCTTGTAGATGTCGTACTGTAGAATCGTGCGCGTGGGTGTCACTGGTACCACCCGGATGCTGTACCAGGCCGGCGAGTAGCAGTTGATGCCGTTGGTCGGGAAAAGGTACATCCAGAGACCGTCGAACTCGCCGCCGCGGTTGGCCTTGGCCTCCTGGGCAGCGGCAGCAGCAGTAGCAGCAGCGGCGTCTTCCTTGCCAAAGCCAAACCACGAGCTGCTCTTCTCGGCCGCCGCGGGCTTGGGCTTGGGCTTGGTGTCCTCGGGCTTGATGATCTGCGCGTAGTGGCGGCACCATCTTTCCTTGGGCACGACCTTGTAGGTGGGCATTTTGAAGGCCTTGCTGAGCCCCGGGTGCGCGGTCGGGCAGTGGTAGCACTCCTGGTAGCCGTCCATGAGCGTCTTCCAGTTGAACTGGCCGTCGAGCTCGTAGCTCATGTGGTACTCGTAGTCGCTGAAGTCGTACTCGTGCATCTCGGTCTGCAGGTTCTTGAACCAGTCGTCGAAGGGGACGGGGCCCTGCTCGGTGCTGTCAAAGTTGATGAAGACGAGCCCTTGGTCCGTGGTGTGGCAGCGGATGGGGTACAGCGAGTTTTCCTTCTTCTCAAAGCCCTGGACGTTGTCGAACTGCGGCGCCTTGGTGAGCTCGCCGTCCGTGTTGTAGCTCCAGCCGTGGTATCTGCAGCCCAGGACGAGGGCGCTGCCGCTCTCCTTCTTGACGACGGGGTAGGCGCGGTGGCGGCAGACGTTGTGGAACGCATTGACCTGGCCCTGCTTGTTCTTGATCACAAAGAAGCTGAGCCCGGCCATGGTGTACGACAGGTAGTCGCCGGCCTTCTTAAGGCGCGACTCGTGCACCACAAACAGCCACGACTTGTAAAAAATGGACCGCTTCTCGATTTCATAGATATCCGTCGAGGTCCACCACGACGCAGGCAGCGTGTGTTCTCCGACAAGGAGGTTTTCAGATGGAGCGGTTGCAGTATCGGCAGACATTGTATAGAGGTGTGAGATTGATAAAGTAGTTGGATATTTGGTACTTGTAGTGAGCTTGAATTGTTCTTGATTAGAGTCAGGATCGTCGGAAGAGCGATAGCACCTTCTTTTATACTGTTTGAAAGCAAGACGGTTTAGCCTAGTAGTAACCTCCAGCAATGTGCCGCCAAGAACCTTTACCGAGATTAGTGCATTTCCCGGTCCTGGATGCGCGCTGGGTCTTGGTTCCAGGTCCCAAAGGCTTGATCTCTTCTTTCTATTTTTTTATTTTTGCCTAAACTGGTCATGATACTCATGGGGAGGGGTCGAGAAGGCCGGGGAAGAAATCAGATTATCCTCAGGGTTTTTTCACCAGAGTTGAAATCAAAGGCAGAGAGATAGTGGAAGTCTCGATCGCACCTGCGACTGCACAAAAGATTTCACTGTTTGATGGACTCCATACAGTGTAGTACATGGGATTCAGCGCTTGCTGGTTGGCCTTGCTGAGTTTGGCGGTCGTAAGCAGACAAGGATCGAATATACAATTTAGGCAACTCTAAGATATGAAAAAACGCCTATCTATAATATGCGTGTGTATGTTTTAAATTGTTACGTCGACTGGTGGCTGGGGAAGTGGCACAGAGTTGCTGTAAATTGCTAATCAGTGCTGCTGAATTTGTCAAATCAGTTTGGTCCAGATATCCGTTCAACAAGCTTCAACGTTGGTACTACTGGCATCAAATGTTTTGCGAAAGTACTCAAGTGCTGGAAGTCAATCCAGGGTTCTGAAAAAAGGGCACAAACCATGGGCTGCTGCTAAGTCTCGTCTACATACACAAATCTAAGTTTGATTCTGGGCCACCCGCTCTCTTGCTTCCATATCAACCAATCTTCATTTACATCACCTGCCATTGGTGGACTTTGAATTAACTTCACAGCTGTGCCACTAGTAGTACTCCAAACTTTGAAACAAGCCTGTGCTGATCAATCGTCTATCTAGGCCCTGCATTACGAAAGCTTGGCTTTGCGTGCCTTTACAAATTAGGTCTTGGATTCCGAGCCACTGGCAGTTGACCTTCCTATAGAGCCACTCTAGCTCGGCCGCATTATCAAAGGCCAAACGCGCGTGTACGCTCTCACTAGAGCTCTCACTTTGAATTGGCTGTTTTTTTTTCAACCAGCTTTTCATTTCAAACTGGGACTCAAACAATGACTCAAAAAGGATACCAGCTCCTGCCCTTTCTTCTCTATCCCTTATAAATTTGATTCTTACATGTATATATTTTTCTCGACGTGCACAAAGTATAAAAACGTTTAGCCTCCAGGCACCCCCGCCTTCTGTGTCACATGACGAGCGGATCCATGCTTACACAGACATGTAGTAATCCACTTTGAAGAAAAAGATAAGGTCGAGTGCTTGATATCAGAAAGAAACATGTGGCATGTGGACCGATAACAACTTTAACAGACGAAAGCTGGACCGGTCGGTTAAACATTAATTCAACGTTTGTATATGATAACTTTTCAAAGTCTGTGATCGAAGTACATGGTATAGTAACGGGAGAATTTGGGGAGTTTAGTACGTAGGCTATAGCATGGCTTCGTCAAACAACATTTGAACACGAACACCAAAAAAAAAGAAGTCAAATTACATAGCTTTTGAAGAAGACAACTTTTCGAAAGCGACTTCCAAAATGTTCCCTCATGACCAACATTGAATGAATTTCCAGATCATTGATAACAACCTCCCGAAGTCCAGATATGAAAGAATGAAACAAAAAAAAAAAAAACATAATAGAGTGAACAGTTTGATACATGTATATAACAAAAAATAATAATAATAGTAATGAAGGTTTGAAAAAAAAAGGCTCAACTCCTCTTGCAGCTAGTGGCTGGCCCGGAATAGGCCTCCCGCCTCTCACATAGATATCGATCACCAGTAACCTGCAGCACGATAAGAAACAGTCAACCCTATGAACACTGAACACTGAACAGTTTGAACACAAGGCATCTGTAAGTAAGAAACTACTTTTTTTAGAAACTATTCCTTTTACTCTATGTAAATATATACCAATCATGGCTCATATACTCCTTAGACGTTAGTAGTATCAGCCAGCTAAGATCAATCCTTGTTACAAAAAAAAAAAAAACGCTGTGAGACCTAATGTGATGCTTAATTTGTATTTGAATGTTATTATAAGCAATCCATGAATATGAATCGTCTCATACTAAGCTTGTCCAATTTGAAGTACATACTGTTTCAATGTTCCCCATAAACAACTGCTTTTGAAATACATGTACTGTTTGATTTCCAAATCACTATCTTCATGTAGTTAGGGGCCTATATCTAAACTCATTTTCATTCATTCAATGTTGAATCTTTTTTTTTATTCAATCAGACTCAATGTAGTGTGCTATACAAGTCTTGGACTGCCTTGGATTAAAACTAGATACGTAGCAGTAGTTTTGGTCTTGACAAGTCTCGTCATGCTCACATTCAGGCGTGTAGGGAGACCGCCGGTACCCATTGTCGAGGTATAACTGCGCAAACTCGCTGTCCTTTCTTATTCTCTGGGCGACGTAGTGCCAGAACGTGGCGTTCAGAGGGGCCGCGTCCGGCCACCACCTGCTACCGCTGCTGCCCATCCGGGCAGCATAGCTAGCCCGCGCAGAGTACAGGTGTTCCCACACAAGGTAGTCCAGATTGTCCGGAAACGAGTCGTTCAGCCTCGTGTAGTAGTTGTGCGAGTCCATTATGGAGAACGTCGCGCTGTCGACCTCGTAGTAGCGCCACCCGGGGTTGAAGTTCGTCAGCGGCGTGATGGACTGCGAGATCCACGCCGTCATCAGCGCATTGCGAGGCACCTTGTCGCCTTCGTCCAGCTCCGTTGACGCCGAGCCGGTCCGGTACACAAGTTGGAACTCGTCCTGGTGCGTGTGCCCGAAAAACACTGCGGCAATGACATGGGGAGAGAACCGCTCGACAATCTGCGTCAGAATCGTGGACGGCATTGCCAAGGCGTCGTCGCCGTTCGGAGGCACATGCGCTATAACCCAGGCGCGCTGGCCGTTGTTCTCGCAGTCCAATAGTTCATTGGCCAGAAACCGGAAAATACCCGAGGTGTCTGGCTCCGTCGTGTTCCAGTAGTTGTACATGTTCCAAGTGTACCAAAAGTTGGAGTTGAGGCTAATCACCCTGAGCCCCTGCCGCGTTGTCAACGCAAACCCGCCATAGTGCTCCTTGACCATCTGCGCGGCGTCACTGTCGATCCAGCCATACTCCTCCCACAGATGCGCCATGAGGTCCGAGTTCCACGAGAACAGGTTTGCGTACCCAGACGCGTCCTGGGCAACCTGCGAAAACGGATAGGTATCGTGGTTTCCCAGAACAGGATACACCGGGATGCCGCCCAGGTAGTCCTTCATGTACTTTAGCGACGCTTCCTCCTGCTCAATGCTCTCTTCGTAGGACACAAGCAGCGGATTGTGGTCCACCATGTCGCCCGTGAAGAGCGCAAAGTCATAGTGGAACCGGCCGTTAGTGACATGCTCCATCGTGCTCCTAATAAGGGCATCCGGCGAATCGCACTTGTAATACCCCATGATGGGCGCCGGGAAGGACGGGTTTGCATTCTTTTCATACTTGGAAGTGCCCGAGCAGCACATGAAGTCCGCGCACTGGGCCTCGCTGCCCACCTGGTACCCCTTTTGGAAGTGAATGTCGGAGAGGTGCAGGACGTTGAAGGTGTGACCGGAGGGGTCTGGCTCGCGCGCGTTGGCGGGTTTCGGGGGCCACCAGCTGCTCAAGTCGGCGTCTGGCATGTCTGGGGCGGGGCAGCTGCCGAAGATGAAATGGTGGCAGAACAGGTCGCCGTCGACGCTCTGGGGGTCCATGATTGTGAGCACGTTGCCGGCGTCGTTGAGCATGTTGGAGTGGCCTTGCGCAATGGCCATGGCCGCGTTGTGCGGAAGTCGGCATGCCTTGCTGTCCTCGAACTTGGGGTTCCCGCACAGTCCCTCGATCACCTTGCCCAGCACGGCTCCGTCTGAAATCGTCGAGATGCTTTTGGCAATGCCGAGGGCGTCCTTGCAGATCCCGCAGATGGTGTTTGAGTTCGCGCGGTTGAACATGTTGTTCAGCTGCTGGAGCACGCTCGACACGATGGAGTCGGTGGTCGCTCCATCTGGCGTGAGTGGTCCCTTGGCATCAGGCGCCAGACGCGGCTTAGACTGCGCGGCAACGAGGCCAGCTGCCAATAATTGGAGTATCAACATGGGAAAGGTAGGGATTAAAGGCCAAAGCGGGCGTCAGGGCAGGACTATAAGGATGGGCGTGGCCGAGTGGCCATCGTGGCCGTCAGGGACAACCTGGATCTTGTCATACGGTGGACTCTAAGGCAACAACGACAGTTATGTATTGTGCTGAACACCACCAGAGGGAAACTGTTTGCATGTTGACAAGTCGGATCTGGCTAGAAGGTAATTGAGTTGATTTGACGTTGATATCATGGCGTTGTTGATGCAGTATAGCCTCCATTGATATATCCTGTGTCCTTATGCTGTTTAATTCACTACCAACGCTTTGCACTTCTTGTCTCCAACGTTGCGAGTGTTGAGTAGTCCTGTACCAGTTCTCATGGCGAGCAATGGTTCACTTCTTTATTTTTATTTTATTTTTTTCTATTTTTGCTTTTATTTTTCGCCGGCGGCCCGACGGGACTCTGCTCACGTGCGCCGGTGCGTTCATCTCGCATGGCGCCTGTCGGATGGCCGCCCATCTCGGACCTCTGCCGGCGGTTAAAAGCCCAAAAAACATTTTTTGAGTTTTCTTGCTTTCATGATGAGCTGCGAAACCTTCTCTGGTTGTTGTTGGTGGTGCTGCTGCTATAGTACTTTGCACGCGCACTGTAGATTCTCGTCGTCGTCGTTGTTGGCGGCCATCCAAATGCTAAAAATTATTTCTTTCCATCAGTTTTTTCGTGCTCTCATTATCGTATTCCACCGTCTGTGGGTCTGTGGGAGGGAGAGAGAACCACTTCCCTTCCAAAAAAATGCAGTTACGTTCTTTTCTTTTCAGTCCTCGTCTTCGTCGTCGCTGAGATCATCTGACTCCACAGACACACCGGATCCCTGCCGAGCGCGATGCTCATCGCGTGCTGGGTGCGGTGGCGGGAAATGCCGCGGGACCGAGTGGCCTTGCACGTTGGCTACCGATTTCGAGCCAACGTCGCTGCCGCTCAGGTCAACACTCGGCCGTTTAAGGGGCGACGAACAGTTGACGCGGCCCTCCTGGTGCGCCAGCTCGGAAGGCAGAAACGTGCCGGGCTTATACGGCTGCGAAGGGGGCCGGTTTGGCGGTGCTTTAGACGACGCCGCGGGGCGAGGAGGAAACACATAGCGGCCCCTCATTCGCGTGACCATGCGCTCGTAGTACTGCGCCAGGCGCTCGCCCTCTGGCACGATTCTATAGTCGACGCGGATCAAGAACTCAACCTCCAGGCTGTTGAGCTCCACCTTGGAGAGGCCGCCGACCTTGGCGTAGTGCGTGTTGGTGCAGAAGGTGTCGCACAGGCCCTTGCTCGCCACCATGGCGGCCGTGATGAGGAATCGGTGCACGGTGAGACTGTTGATGTTGAAGATTTTGTACGTGGTGCACAGCAGGTCAATGTAGTAGATCATGGCAAGCAATATACTTTTTTCAAGGCTGCAGAACTTGGTGATGCGCAGCAGGTAGCCCTTGATGCTAATGCTGGGGGGACTGCGCGAGTGGAACCGCGTGAGCTGGCTGGAGTCAAACGGCAGGGCGTCGTTGAGGTTGACGAGTTCCTGCAGCATACTAGAAACAAGGACTAAAATGTCGCCTGTGGAGCATTCGAAAAAGTTCCTCGATATGACTTTTGGCGCGTTCGTAGCGGGCGCTGCTGTTGCTGTTGCCGCTGCTGCTGGGGGAGCAATCGATGTGGCAGGAGGAGGGGAGTGGCGTGAGGGTCGGTCTGTATTGGCCGTCATGGCGTCTGTGGCGGAGGAATTGGTGGTGGTAGCGCCCTGTCTCGACGCGGCTTGCTGGAATTTCGGCGTGTGTGATGAAGAGGGTGATGATAAGGCAGGTGGAGTGGGCCGGGGAAGGCGATCATGACGAGGCGAAGGCTGCGACGGTGTTAATGGCGGCGTCGAGGAGTGAGAGAGGGCTGCGACTGCTGCGGCGGCGGGTGACGTGGTGGAAAGAGAGTTGGTGGTGAGGACCGGCGAGTGTTGAGAGGAAAGCATGATTATGGGGCCGACATGCTTGTGGCAACGGTAGTAGTAGTAGTGGTGGTGGTGGTTGTGTGTATACGATTGAGGAGTGTGTGGAAGAAAGAGAGTAGTACGGAGGAGTCTATCCAATGAGAAAAGAATTACCTGGTGGTGGGTCCGAGGGAGAGACGCTGCACAAACCGTGATCCAAACACAAACGGCCAAGTGAAGTTCAGAAGGGCAGAAGTGAAAGGGGCAAAGGGAATCTTGGGGGGAAGGAAGACGAGAGGAAGAAGAATCAACGGGCGCCAAGTGGAAAGAAAGAAGGAAAAAAAAGATTTTGACCCAAGTCCGCGTTCACGTGGGGGCTTGACTGGCTGACCAGGCAGCGCGCGCCCAACAGCGGCGGGAAAACACAGCGAAACAGGCGAGCAGCACACGAAACACACACACACACACGACTCTCTTACTATAATTAATACATCATCAACACGGCTACGGCTACACGGGCAGTTTACAGGCAGTTTAGAAGCACTTGCGGTGCACAATGGAGGGGCCGCTCTCGTCGTACTCCTGCTTGGAGATCCACATCTGCTGGAAGGTCGACAGCGACGCCAGAATGGAACCACCAATCCACACAGAGAACTTTCTCTCAGGGGGCGCGATGATCTTGACCTTCATGGACGAGGGAGCAAGAGCAGTGATCTCCTTCTGCATGCGCTCGGCAATGCCGGGGTACATGGTGGTGCCACCAGACATGACAATGTTGCCGTACAAATCCTTACGGACATCGACATCGCACTTCATGATGGAGTTGAAAGTGGTCTCGTCAATTCCAGAAGCTTCAAGACCCAGCACAGAGGGGTGGAAGAGAGCCTCAGGGGCTCTGAATCTCTCGTTGCCAATGGTGATGACCTGGCCGTCAGGAAGCTCGTAGGACTTCTCGAGCGAGGAGGACTGCGAGGCGGTCTGCAGCTCCTGCTCAAAGTCAAGGGCAACGTAACAGAGCTTCTCCTTGATCTCACGGACGATTTCACGCTCGGCAGAGGTCGAGAAAGAGTAGCCGCGCTCGGAAAGAATCTTCATCAGGTAGTCAGTCAGGTCACGGCCAGCCATGTCGACACGCATGATGGCGTGGGGCAGGGAGAAACCGGCGTAGATGGGGACAACGTGCGTGACACCATCGCCGGAATCAAGGACGATACCAGTAGTACGGCCAGAGGCGTACAGGGAGAGAACGGCCTGGATGGACACGTAAAAGGCGGGGGCATTGAAGGTCTCAAAGACAATCTGGGTCATCTTCTCTCTGTTGGACTTGGGGTTGATGGGGGCCTCGGTCAAAAGCACAGGGTGCTCCTCAGGGGCGACTCGGAGCTCATTGTAGAAGGTGTGGTGCCAGATCTTCTCCATGTCGTCCCAGTTTGTCACGATACCGTGCTCAATGGGGTATCTGAGGGTAAGAATACCACGCTTGGACTGGGCCTCGTCTCCGACGTAGGAATCCTTCTGGTTCATGCCGACCATGATGCCCTGATGACGGGGGCGGCCGACAATAGAGGGGAACACGGCACGGGGAGCGTCGTCGCCGGCAAAACCGGCCTTGCACATTCCAGAGCCGTTATCGATAACGAGGGCAGCAATTTCGTCTGGCAATGTTAGCAGGGGATGGACAAGGCGGGAGAAAAAGGACCCGGCGGCGGGAAATCAAGACACGTCATGAAGTTCCCGGCGACAAGATGCCTAGGGAGCGTCGGCGGCAGCGACCGTGACGACGATGTGCCTGGTTGGGGGCGTAGAGTACATACCTTCCATTGTAGATTGTGTGTGGAGATAGCGTGGAGTTGATTGAGTGAAGCTGAAAAGTTCAGTAGTGGGAAAGGAAAGAAAAGAAGGAGGAGAAGCGAAGCGAATTTAAAATGTGAAAAATAAAAAACGAAAAAAAAAAAAAAAAAAGGAATCGACAGCAACGCAGCGATTTCGTTCCAAAGTTTCTGCGACTTTCACCAGCGCTGCTCAGCCCACATAACGTGTGCTTATGTAACACCGATGACGGCAGACTGCTCAGCCTGCTCAGCCTGGCGATGGCGGTGGTGACGGCGGTGGTGATGGGCGGTGGTGATGGTAGAGACTACGAGGAGATCACAGACTCAGAGCGATCAGTGGTGCAGTCCTGACAGCTCTGACACACACCTCAGCACTCAGCCCTCAGACCTCATACTACGTACGCTGCGGTATCAGTGCGATTAAATTGTTCTGCTAATACACGACTTCAAACGTTCTTCACTCCGCCAACGGCTCTCCGCCCTCCTTCTCCAGGACCTCCAGCAGGAACTCCAGCGCCATCTTCGCAAACGTCGCCATGTTCTGCGCCCGCGCGTCGGCCACCACGCCCTCCACCTTTTTGGTCGTCGTGGCCTGGCCCAGCGGACTCACCACCGCAAAGAACACGCTGCCCACTTGCCCAGACGTGAACCCGTCCTGGCCAGTCGGGCCCGCCCACCCCGTCTCGGACAGCGTGTACGTGCTGCCGAGCTCGAGCTTGAGGTTGCGCGCCAGCCGCAGGGCCACTTCTTCAGAGGGCCCGCTGGGTTTAGTTAGCACAGTGAGTCCGTAAACAAAGAAACGTCGAGGGAGGGGGAAACTTACGTATATGAATTGATTTCCTGCTCGGACCAGCCACTCAGCTTCAACCGGCTTTTGAGCGAGTATGTTAGGGTCGAGCCGTGGTAGTACTCGCTGGCACCGGGCACAGACACCAGGTAGGACGATATCAGTCCGCCACAGGCCTGTAGACGTTAGTTAGCTAGTCAATGGATTGGCATGGAGGAGCACGCACGGACTCAGATATGCAGATGGTTTGTTTGCGTGCACGTAGGATCCCCGCGATCTTGGTGACCAACGGGACGACATCTGTAGGAGGAAACGACATGGTCTTGAAGCAAACACCAATGTGTATTGTTCTCTAGGTAGTTGACAAGTTAACAAGCTTGGAGGAATTACTCTTCGTGAAGCTCTCGGTGAAGGACTCGGTGCCTTATAGCTGTTGGAGGAAGGTTTGGAAAAGGGCAGGGTAACCCCATCCCAGATCGCCGCCACTGGCAACTCCAAGCTTCATTCTCCAAATCCCATCGCCAAACATACAAAGGCTCACACACCTTCCACCCGCTGTCACTGGCTCTTGTTCCCTATAAAGAGCCCGATTTGCATCCTTTCTTCTTAATTCTTTCCATTCTCACCACAATCGGCCTTATTATTGCCACTTTTAGCCCAAATCATCATGTCAACCGAACCTGACCCAGTGCTCGCGTTCAACGCCGGCTACACCGACTACGACGAGAAAACACACGTTGTGACCTGCCGCCCAGGGAGCGGCCGCATCACGGTCGTGCTCGACGAGGAGGACCCGTACCTCTACTTCTCGTGGTCCCCGCGCGACGGGTTTGTGCCGCCAGAGTCCTACAAGCCGTTCGACTCGTACGTGCTGGTCCCCGGCGACGCCAAGTGGGTGCACGTCAAGCAGTGCACGTCCGGCCGCGTGTTTGCGCTCAAGTTCGAGTCGAGCGAAAAGCGCGAGTTCTTTTGGATGCAGAGTAAAACGGACAAGGGCAACAAGCCGGGCGACCTGAGTAAGGAGGACAAGAAGGTGCTGCAGGTGATGGAGAAGCTGTTGGACGAGAAGAACCTGGACAGGAATGACGGGGAGTCCGGACCACAAGGAGACGATGCGCCTGTACCGGGGGCAACTGTCATTGCATAGAGCATACAAGTTTAAAGCGTCCTGCTTGGATATGCTGATCGAGAGTCTCTTGTATGGGTAATGTGCTTTATTTATATGTATGCTACTGAATAAAATGATTTCAACATGACTGCAATGACTGAGAAACTTGGCTAAGGGGAAGATCAAATAGGGACAATCTGCTACTTCAGACTCGAATCACCTGCTGCTGATAATGCGAACTGCTGCTCTGCCTGCTACCTTGCTGTCTCGCACTCTCGAACAACGACACTGACGATGCCACTCCGCTATACGCTCCGGCCACCAGTTCCATCTGCGGCAGCGAAGACAACGATGCCTCTCCGTCGTCGATTATACTGCTGGCCAGGCTGCTGCTGCTCAGATTGCTACTGTTATGATTGTAAAACGGTGACCACAAGCCGCCACTGTCGAAACTGGTTTGCTCTTTTCCTGCTTGTGCATTTTGGTCTTGCCAACAGCAGCTCTGCCGATGTGTCCGTGAACTCTCGCCTACTAGCACGCACGATGCCGCGCCATACGCCGGAGCTTGCTGCTTCTTATGTTCCGTCTCCGGCATTCCTGCGGGCAGGGCCCTGCTGAGGCGGCGCGCAAACACATGGCTTTGGGCCAGCGCCTCCTCCAGCTCGCCCCAGAACTCCTCGCAGTTGCATTTGGCATAGTGATCGTCGACCTCCTCCTCCTCTTGCTGGGCGGCTGGGCTTTGGTTCGCGAGCGCATGGTAGCACGCGTGCTGCCTGTGCTTGACCGGCAGCTGGCCCAGCGGTTTCAGGAGCAGTCGGCGCAGCTTCCGGAAATAGCGGTTCGGTGTCCGCGAGGGCGCCGGCAAAGTCGCCCGAGACGCAAGAGCCGGCGGGTTTAAGAAAAGGACCGGGTCCGCGGTTTGTGATTTGAAAAGAGCCTGCATATACATGTACCCACAACAACAATAACGAAGAAGCGTAAACAAGTGCCTTTGGATGAAATAATAGCACCAGGGTGAAGGGCTGGCCGAAACCTGGACTTTGTTTGAAGACGCGACGTCGAGAGAGAAAGCGTGGACATGCCTTGTTATTTATGGAATCCTGAAACTCGGCGTTTTCTGTCTGGGGCATGGATCATGAACACTCCTCGCCTTCATAGTTATCACAAGCCAAGCTCTCGTCTTCTGTGAAATAAAAAAAAAAGCAAACCATCTCAGACCCTATGTATGCAACTGGATTGGCGCTAAATAAGTTTCCCCATTTCAGTGTTTGTGCGCCCGCAGTAACACCCAAAGCCCACTAGCGTCGTGCGAGGGGAGCCTTCTTGAGTGCATACACAGTTGTTATTATTACAAGGAAGGGGGCGCCCGGAAGGAAAGCCAAGGGCTCAAAGCCACCATTTGAATATAGACCCTGAAACGAAGAGAGTACATAGTCTCCAAAACCGCGGCTGGTTTCAGACACCCAGTCGGCTCTCTTGGGGCCATGACTCTTCTCTCCGCTCGCTCGGCACCCTTGGCACTCAGCGCTGCCTTAATTTCGCGCACGAGCGTGCCATCTATAATGAACACAAGTGCTGGGGCAATTGACCAACTTGCAAGTTTCATAAACCCGCGTCCTGTTTGAACTTGTATCGCACTTGGCGGAATATCAAGAACCTCCTTCTGGAAAAATCCCGTCTTGGGAACTTCTCAAAGAAGCCACAAACGAAGAGCCCAAAACAACACACCCCGACTTTTTTTTTTCGTTCAAGCCAGCCCAATCCACCGGACCCGCAGTTTATTATTCAAGGTCGTACATAGCACTGAGCACTGGGCTAGTTTCAGTCAAATCTCGTATTAGAAGTCTCAACTGAGATACACACATCGTGGCCCTGTCCACGGCGCCCCTGGGATATTATGGACAGCAGCACACGAACAAGGTTAGCATGCCTTGCAATGGTCCCATTCTGCCCGCGCGCCAAAGACCCTGGCACTAAGCTACATGCTCCACTCTAATCGCTCGTAAATCGACACTAGCGCACGCGCCCGATTAACAATAATATGCTATCCGGTATAGTTCTGTTGTATATACCTGTATACCAACTAGATTAGAATGTTTTTTATATTATATTATTATTATTTTTGTTATCAACTAAAACTTTATAATTGATTTAGACATTTTAGTGACCAGCCGATTTTTAATTGGAGTTCGTTAGTGAATTGCTTAAACCAACGCCGTAATTGATCTCCCTACAACTGCATGCGAGCATGGATCTTTGTGAAAATCAATATCACCAGCTGTTTCCCAAGTTTATGGACTCGCAACCTGCGTTTATCTTCCTTGACGTACCATGGCAACCCAGGGCCTCGCAACCGGACGTATACCCATGTAGCTAGCGGCTGGAGCTAGCTACCGTCAAATCGATTTGTTTTGCGATCGTTTACATACGGTATGTGTTACCCCCCGCACTCTCCAAGAGTTAGCATAGAGTAACAATTCAAGATCGCGAGGTAGTACTTTGATATTCAAAGAAACCTTTCCCAATTTTAGCGACATGGTGATGCTTTGATGAGATTACTAAAGGTGCTCATTTTAGGTTGGAAGCTTTTTGAAAATGACAACATACTGAATATGTAGGCAAAAACACATGAATATATTGATTGGGCTGAAATCTGTCTTATTATTCTAAATGATACTCGACATGCTACTAAATTTGTATCGTCTTGATATTCATGTCTAAAACGTGAAGAAAGATATTGGCTTGATTGCAACACCGATGACCAGCCCATTTGTTGTCTTGCTTGAATAGCACTGGAAATGATGATAAACCGAAATAAACACGATGAAGATTTTAGCAGTCAATTGCTGATGACCCTCTAGGCACGAAATGGGAAGTATTTTATCAAACTTTTATCGCCTACAAAGAAACTTACGAGCTAAAAAGAGAAGCTTAAGGCCGCTGAATCTTCCAAACTTGGCATATTCAAACACACTTTTTACCCGTTTAACTGACTTTTACCGGTATCACAATTGAACCTTAGGTACTTTCGATACTTTTGAGAGTCCATGTTTCCAGGTGAAGTAATTAAGCGTTAAAAAAAGAGAAATAAAAAAAATTACAAGCGATGGGGCCAATCAATTTATATATCTTAAATCATATACAGATGATGTAGTCTCAGAACTTGGTTCTGTAGTGTAGCTGGTTATCACCGTGGATTCTGACTTGAGATCTTTCCACTAACCCCGGTTCGAATCCGGGCAGGACCTCTCTTTTTGCTCCTCAATTGATTCCTTGTCATCAAGTGGACTGTTAACGACCATGTTGAACGCCTTCTGTGCTGGGTGACGGCAAATTTCAGTTTTTAGTACACAAAAAGTATAAAGTCGGAATGAGGTAGCTTCAGAGCACAATATTAAGTTGTTTATGAGTGCAATAAGATCCTTTAAAGTCGCATTCTTTCGGATTTTGAGAATCCTACATTATGACAAGTTTCATGCGTTGAAGCGATGTTTGTTCACATTAAAGAAGCTTGAAGAGTAGGAGTGAAGGTATTTTTGATTCCACCCTAGCCCTGGGATATTTCCATATTGGGCCCAGAATCACAATTGATGCAAGTTGGCTTGCTAAAATATCTGATGACGATAAATCTGTTTTATTGTCCGTTGAAAATGTCTGAATGGATACTAAAATGTCAATTCATATACTATAGGTATTGATAGTGATTAATAGTAAATACGAATGAATAAGAAGGTAATCATCCGCAAGTACTTCTACTCACAAATCTTAGAAGTTTCAGTGGTGGTTACATAGGCTTGCGTTCACCAGTTTAAAAATTGTATAATATTGAACTCCTACACCACCAGGGTATGGATTTACAAAGAACCTTACACAGAAGATTATAATCACATGAAAATATGGAGTTTCAAAAAAAAAAAAAAAAAGACAGAAGAGGTGTCAATATAAACTTTCAGTTTGAAAGTTAAGTAGAAGCCTTCAAAGTGATGGGAATTGAGTTTTGACAAGCGCTGCTGGAGGAATAGATCTTATAAGCACCATTAATCATGCAGGCATAGCAAACTTGCTGGCCCCCAACAACAACAGTCTTTCCCGTGGTGACAGAAACGGAGACGCTGGAACTGGAACTAGAAGAGCTATATGAACTAGAAGAACCACTGTATGAGCTGGAAGATTTGAAAGAGCTGGAAGAGCCAGAAGAACCAGAAGAACCAGAAGAACCAGAAGAACCAGAAGAACCGGAAGAACCGGAAGAGCCAGAAGAATTGGAAGAACAGGACTCGCAGGAAGACCCAGATGACTCAGAACAGGACTCGCAGGAACTAGAGGAGCCAGAGCTGACTGTCTTAGTGGCAGCTGCACCAGTGACAGTGATAGTGGTTTCAAAAGTAGTAGCATAGGTCTTAGTAACGGGTTGCTGTGTCACAACCTGAGTCTGATAGATGGTAGTGCCCTCAATAGTGCTGGTGTATACCTGTGTCATGTATGCGGTCTCAACTTGAGTCTGAGTCTGGTAAATAGTAGTTCCTTTTGTCACAGCATTGTTACCCTCGTTACCACTAGATTCATATCCAGTAGACCCGGTAGATCCAGAGGACCCAGAATTACTAGCACTGGAGGTTCCTGAACCAGATACAACGTATTGGCCGTTAACGTGCTGGATTCCATTATAGGTCGTGTCTTTATTCCATCCTCCATAGAAAGTGCCCACTTTACCAGTGGAACTGCTAGATGTACCAGACACCCCTCCAATAAGGACATACTGACCACTGCCAACTTGAAGCGACCCATCACTGCCACAATAAACGGTCTTGCCACTGAGGGCGCTATTGCTACTATGAGCGATCAAGCTGTAGAGAATCTGCTTCTTGGCTGCAAGCAGCTTTCCAAAAGTGGGAAGGGCGGTAACTTCAACTGCTGCGATAGCACCGGTAAGAATAAAAGCGATCTTCATTGTTTTCGTAGGGTTTGACAAATGAATAAGTTGATATAGTTGTTGGATTTGGTAGTGATATAAATGCTTGATAAGAGGCCAGCTCTGATTGAATGTATAGAATGGTTTGAGGATGGAAAGGAAAATGTGAACTTTGGAATTGTTCGTCATATTTATATTCTTTCTTGCCTTGCTCGAGAAGTTGAAAATATTGAACATATTTGCTCAAAGCCATCCTCCGTCGGCCTACAGTAGGCATGCCAATTCTCAATCTCAGGTCTTGTAAGTTAAATTATTTTATTCCTAGCTTTTGAAACTGACTTCTCAACTTTAGCTAGGTACGAATAACTACACATACCGTATATTACTCAATGTCTAGTCATTGCCCATTTCATTGTACTTTAACTACCAGTTTGTTAGCTTTCCCCATCTCTGCTTCGTCAACATCATTTATGAATTAACATCTTCCACACAATCCCTTGGCTAGTAGCAGCCCTTTCTCAAGGAACCAAGTAACACTTAAGAGCCTATTGAGTAGTGGATAAATTTGTTACAACGTCCGTTACATTCTACGAAATGCAACGATCAATTGTTACACGTACTACCTCTATAGCATATTTTTTCGTACGTTAACTTTCTAGTACATTGACATCCGGGAGTTGGGTGCGAGTGGTATTTTGCGTACTATTGAATATAATCGTAGTATTTCCTTGGCACAGTCTGGTACTACACAGCACCCTCATTTGTGTAAGCTTTCTTGCAGTCACGCAGGAACATACCCGTTATGAAACTAAAACATACGCCTAAAAAAGATGCCTTAGTTTAAAAGTCTATTTTATTCATCAGTCTGTGTATCGTACATCGTGTTAGTAGTTGGATTGTTCAGTGAAATTCCCTCGCAAGTCATCCCGTTGCTTTCAATTCATGAGCTCATGTTGAACAAATCTCTATTTTTCCTTGGCATTCCTCTCCGCAACTTTTGCAAGCTAACTTGCTAAAAATACGCATCTATAGATGAGACATTTAAGCATGTCTGTAAAATATGGAAAACAAGTGACTGGTGCGTAAAGTTTAGTGAATGGAGTAAATACCAGCTGGACACTGCGGAAATAATGATAAAAAAGGTTAGTCTTGATACATTGAACGTGAGGCTATTGATTCAACTAGGACATCAATTGGCTCGATTCAAACACATTAATTTGGCAATCTGAGATATGGTTCCATTTACAATTGGAGATCGAGATTTAATTCAAATTTTCATTGTATTCAACATTTGAACGTTGTAAATAGTCTATACAAGTGCAGTGAATAGATTTTGATCGTCTGTAAAAGAAGGGGTATTCAAAGAATTAGAAATTTTGACAATCGCTTTTCGCAATCTCGTTGTTAGAAATAAGATAGAGATTTACAAGCACTGGTGATGATAGCTTAAAGTAAGAATTTTTTTGATAGTCTGAGTAAATAGAAAAGCTGTAAAGCGGGCTTTTTACCTCAAGGAAAAGGGTGACAAAGTTCGAATTCATTTTTTTGACTGTCACTTTTGTCAGCATTACTATTTCTCAATTCATGAAACATGAAATCCACAATGATTTTACCAACTGCTTTATCACATAACTTTTTAGAAGATTCTTGGTTTTTTCCCACCGCCTTGTAAGCTTTACAAATGTCTCACTGAAATAAAGCCTAGGTTCGTAAGTTAAGACGAACCCTTCCCGTAATTACAAACTCTCTTTTTTCTTTCTCTTTCAAGACAACATTTTGCTGTTACATAATTTTGAAAGCATGGCAGCTTATGGAACGCAAAATTATCCTATATGCGGGACGCCTTAACACGTGAAAGTCCAGATCTCTTGATACAAAATAATATTTCAAGTATTACCAAGGGCTATATGCGAAGTCTTGTCTTTTGTCTGCCGAAAACTACTTCTGCCCGCATATAAGCCTATAACTTCATACATGTGTGAAACTAAAAACACTTTAAAAGCCTTCCTAGCGTACTACCATGCCTGAGCTCAACATGCGTCTCACTGACTCCGTTCCACTGGAATACGAGGTTTGATCACTGCATACGTTTCTTATTGTTCTTTGACAGAAACTTACAAGTGCGTAAACGTACAAGCGCTCAAACGTGCAGTTGACTTCTCTTGAAAGGAGCAGTAATAACGAATATTTAACAGCAATATAACAATAATGGCAAAGTTTCATACTTACTGTTTAGATGTTCTATAGGAGCTATGCGGACATATGGACATAGCTTTTTGTCTAAATGTGGCTATGAGACTGGACGTATACTAATAGTTCTAGATCCCATCTAGTAATTCGTGCATAGCACTTTTTGAATTTGGCAAAACTTCGTAATAAATTGAATTTATATGGCAATGAATGGATTCAGTATTGTGTAAATACATATGTCTTTTTTATCTGAATTCTACAGACATTAATATAGAAGTCACCCATTCAATTGAAATAATTGAGTACCTTAATTTCCGAAAAAGGGCCCTTTCTAAAAATATTCCCATGCTTCTTCTGAAAACACAAAGTACAAATTGTTGAACAACTGCTAGGGTTTCCTTTAATAAGCATCAAATAGGTCGTCCGTTATTCAAAATATCCGGTTTATTTCACTGCTTCCAACCAACGTTTGTAGAGATATAAGTTACTTCACACACTCAAAGCTCTCAATGGCATTATATTAGATTAGCCGGATTATAATAGTAATAAACTTAGGTATAAACATACATGAAGCACATGTGCAGTATATACATGTATACTTACCTTACAAGTTTAACGCACTACTAGTATTGTGTTGCTGAGCTTAGACAAACACTGAGACAAAGTATAGGCACAAAAGCGTTATTCAAAGTTTCTTGGATACCAAAGCCTATTTAACGCGTTTAGGGGCTTTCACATATTTTCAAAGTTTTCACGACATATTTGCTACCAACATGCACATGAACTACTAGCAATCGTGCTTTTTTTGAAAGTTTTTTTTCAATCTTAGCTCAATTGCTGTATGTGTTGGTAGTTGTATTTTTATACGATACAATTCGTGTTACCGCAGACGCGAACAACGCTCTTTCTCTTTTTTTCTCTTTTTCATGTCTCTCTGACTATAGATGCAGTTTGACAAAACACGAGACATTTGATCATTTTCCAAGTCAGAACTTTCTAAACGAAAAAAAGTTGGAAATAAAATGATTCAAGGGAGACATTTCTTAGATCGCAAGTACTTAAAGAGTTGCAATCTTGTTTCATTTTTCTCAATTTTTGTTATCATCTCAAGTAGTAAGGAAAATATTGGAATTGCAAAACAATCGTGATGGCTTTGTAGCTAAGTTCATAATCTGAAACTCTCTCACAAATAGAGCTAGTATTTGAGTTATATTCAGGCAAGGTTAAGATGTGCACGTGGTAACCTTAATTACTTTCTTAGATCTATTGGAGATATACAATCAATGTGAAAAGAAGAAAAAGTCAGGTATGAGGAGACTCGCTGTAGAGCAAAATTCCATAGGAGAATAGAGGAATAATTGCTTGAGTAAGAAATTAGGTGAAAAAGAGTCCAGCAAATGAAAAAATTGGCTCTTGAGTAAAGGTGAGATTAAGGTATTTACAAAGAAAGGACAAGGATAGTTTAGAATTAAGTAATTTGACAAGGCGGAACTGATCAACAACAGGGTCACCGCAGAGAAGAGAAATCAGATTTTAGGCGATTAATAGGCTGGTACGCTACAAACTTTCGTGTTTTTAAATAGAGAAACAACCAAAGTTTTTATGGCACATCTGAACTTATGACATAGTGGTTCCAAACTATCTCTTGCGCAAAGCCGGGCCATCAGCTTCCAAAATATGAAATAAGTGTGTAGAGTAGTTGAAAAATCAAAGATTCTGCCACAGTGAAACAAGAAAGTATGCTAAGCTATTTAAAATAATTGAAATCAATAAATGTAGACGAGATAAACGTTACGTAAAATAAAAATGCAATATCAACCCAAAACCCAAGTTTTTGTTAAATTTTGTATGTAGTCATTTGATTTAACAGCGAACATTTGTTTATATAATAACAGCCGTTGTAGTATAGTGGTTAGTACACTTCGTTGTGGCCGAAGAAACCTCAGTTCGATTCTGGGCAACGGCAAGTATCTTTTTTGCTTCGTTTATGAATAAACAAGCCTACAAGTTTATTTTACAGCAAGTATGGGGTTCTGAAACTGGCTTTTAATTAGTTTCATAGGCTGAATTTTATTATTATTATTCTTTCATTTACAATTTGTTGGGCACTATGTTGCCCACTCTCTTGGGGTCTTGAGAACCGCAAGCGTCTTTGCCTCTATGGAGCCCTCTTCAGGCTCGTGCATGTATTCCCATGATACGTGGAGTGGTAGAGACACTAGAATACTCTCTATACGAGCATTGGGCGTGGCTAGACCAAAACTTGTGCCGCGGTCGTACATCAAATTGAACTCAACGTAGCGGCCCCGTCGGATATGTTGCCAGCGCACTTCCTTCTCGCTGTAGGGATGGAGCATGCGACGTTCCAGAATGAGAGGGTAGGAATTGAGAAAGGCCTGGAAGCAGCCCGAGACAAGGGTGAGCAGGTCCTCAGGGGAGTGATCGGCAATGTCGTCGAAAAAAATGCCGCCAATGCCTCGCGACTCCTTGCGGTGTTTCACGTAGAAATACTCGTCGCACCATTTCTTGAACCGAGGGTAGTATTCAAGGTCGACGACGTCGCAGGCCTTCTTGAGCTCGGTATGGAAAAGCTCGGCGTCCTCTTCAAAGAGATAGTGCGGGGTCAGGTCAGCACCGCCGCCAAACCACCATGCCTGTGGCGAGCCGTCCGGGTTCTGGACTTCAAAGTACCGGTAGTTCAGGTGCATTGTAGGCGCGTAGGGGTTCTTGGGATGCATGATCAGACTGAGGCCACAGACATTGAAGGGGAGGGTTTCGCCCTCAGCAGGGACCTTGAGCTCGGTGTGGTTTGCCCGCATGCGAGTCACGGCAGCAGGCGGCAGACTTCCGGAAACGATGGAGATATTCACGCCGCCCTTTTCAATGACCTCTCCCCCCTGGATGACGGCTGAGATGCCACCGCCCTCCTCGGGGTTTTCGCGAGTCCAATTGTCGAGGAAAAACTTCTGATCAGACGTCTCAAGGCGCTCGAGAGATTTCACAATCTCGAGCTGCTTATCTTTGATAAGCTGTTCCATACGCTGTCTAATTCCGGACATGTTGATAGATGATGATGGCGAGGCAAGAGAAAAGGTTCACTTGGAGATTAAAATTGCAAGCCTATTCTTGTGGTTTTTTCTTGATCCCAAATCCTGACGTCTGCAAGTTTACGAGTTCCCCCACCAATCAACTTACGTTCACAATTTAGACCCTACTACAAGCCAACACGAAACAATAGACTGTGTCTTTGCACCTTCAATTTCAATGCATTTGATATCTTCATATTATGTGTCATAGGACTACGTAGGATACACAATCGTTGTGGAATCTCTATCAAAAATTTCAGTCGTCACAGGGTCTACAATCTTATCCTCTGGCACTCCCGCCTTCTTCGCGTAGTCCAGTAGCTTCGCTAGGCCATAAATGCGATTATTGGGCAAAAGCACTGGATCTGGTTCCAAGTGTGAATGAACGTGAAGTGCATAAGGCAACGGTTGTGCAATTCGCCTCAATTCCATAGAACATACGGGACACATGTACCCTCGCGTTAAGTCCACCTTGTGCTTTCGGCTGAAGGGAGTCGTGATGTCGAAGGAATCGCCATCTCGCATTTCAAGGTCCGCTTCGCTTGCAACTTCGCAAGAATGCGTCTTTAGTGCTGTGATTCCAGTAGCGAGATATTGCAAAAAGAGCGGCCGTTGAGGTAGGCCATGTAGTTCCTGGAACGTCTTAACAAATATGTCCGCAAGCTCCTGCCACCGCTTTGGCGAATACATTTCGCTGTACCTCTCAACGGTTGTGTCCTCTGGAGCATAGGTAAGTAGTGCTGCTGCCTGCTGCATGAGGAAAAGTTTTGTTTCAGCATTCTTTATGAGATTTGTGCGGAAATATTGAATAGCTTCTTGGAACTTTTGTTCACGGCAGAGCTCAATATATTGTTGGAGCTTGATTTGGAACTCAAGATTGCTGCGAGTTTTCTTCAAAAACTGACGGTTCTCCTGACACCATGCTTGACACTTGGTTGTTGAATGTTCAACTCGAAGTAGCCTTTCGATCTCGTTACATTGTTTTAATTCTTCGATATCAACAAGTTTCTCAATGCCTTGAGTTAGTGCCAGTTGCTCCGCAGTAGTAGGCTGCCCATTTCGTAAACAGTAGTCAATCAAGAGCATATCAAGCCTTGTCTTGGTCCACTCCTTGTACTTGTCTGAAGATTCTGTCGGCTCTGTGTCGCTCTTTGATTGCATATCATCGCTATAGAGTTTGGCCAAAAATTCAATCCGAGCCTTTGCTTTGCCGACATGACCCTCATGCTCCTCCCGTAAACTAGAAATCTTGCGCTTCAGGCCCTTGACTCGGCCGATCATGGTATCAATCTGCCCCAAAACCTCGGAGGTTTCCTGACTTTGCCCTGTCGCTCTTTCTGCTGCCACCGCTGCATCCAAGTCCACGTGGTCTACACCCTCCACGCCCTCCGCGCTCTCCACACCCTCCAGTGGAGTTGCAGATTCAGATGGTTCCATACTTGCCGGTGACTGTTCCTTGCCGCTCCCGTTAACATTGTTCGGGGAGTTTAATTTGTTCACTAATCCCTGGGCCGTGTTGTTAAGAACCTCAATGTTCCTTTCCAAATGTCTCTGAGTAGACTTGAACGTCTTGCGCATGGATTCACTTGGAACCCTGAGCAGCGGCTCTTCCTTCCTTCTGTTAGACACAATCACTCGGCAATGCCTCAGCTAGAGGACATGATTCTCTGCCAATGTATGGCATATCTGTAATAGGCGCATTGTTATACTTACCAACTGCAATATGTTATCTCCGAATGCCATCAGTCGTTCTTTCCGAGTAAACTGGGTGGTGGCGATAGGAGTGGGATCCAAACCGATTGATGTCCTCCAAGGTCATTTGATTTGGTCACGTGATATACCTTAATCCTACTGATTCGCCGCACACCAAGCAAACCTGGGGCTGGACTCCTCATGATAGTAGCTATTAATATTATTCTTGTTATGAATCAACTGGCTACATAGTGCACTTTTTTATTCAATCAGTGTTTCATCAGCCAGCTAAGATCTCAAAGGAACTGATTGGTAGTTTCTTAGTCGCGCTAATTGGTTTAGACGGCATGTCCCCTCGAGTTGAGGTTTCAAAGCTATCAATTACCTGACCCTACAACAAAGAAGGGGCACGAATGGCAGCCATGTACTATATAAGCTAGGCGACAGAATAATAAGCTAATTGGCCTGAGCCGATGATGGATCTACAGACTTCAAACAAAAATGCGTACTCATTTGCATGACCATAAACCATCTCATGTACCAAAATACTTTAGTACAAGCGTAGACTGCGCAGAAATCAAGTAAATCACAAATCCATGAGGGCCAGGCATTCCAGACGAGGGTCTCTTGAAATCCACTTCTGGAGGGTCGAGCCCCGCCAGTAAAGTTTATACACGTTGAGAGCATGAAGAATTTCTTGAGCTTTTCCCTTCTTAGTCCTTGTAGAATCAAATTTGGCTTCTCCTTGGCATTGGCATGAGTCAGTGCAGGTAGATGAGTGTGAAGCTCCGAGCTTTAAGTCATTAACTAGACTCCTCGTTTTACATAAATGCCAGCCACCTTTATCGAACCTATTATGTTTAAGAAAGTCGTAGAAGATGCCAGGATTAGGCGCACAAGGACAAAGCATAGGGTATCTAAGAGCATGAGTCAAGATTTTATGATTGGTCTCTGTGGTCTTTAATTTATCAATTCAAGCGCATCACACAAACAAAAAGACCCGTTAACGCTAGTCTAACGAATGTATAAATTGGAGCTGAGATCATGGAAATTCTGTTGTCTTTTTACCATGCATTTATCTTTTAAATCGTCATGCTTTGTTACTTATGTTGTATATAGCAATCGTATAAAAAACCGTGGGCATTCGACGACTCGAAAGAGTAACTCTATGGGAAATGGGAAATGATATCCTAGAATTGGCCACAAAGCTTGGAGGAATTGAATAGACTCGCTTCCTTGCGCTTATCAGGGCTAAGATTCTCTCTTTATCTTTTTATGGCACTTGTTCATTACAATCTTATTCTTTGTAGAAAGGACATATCTAGCTGAATGCGAAAAAGTGATAGTTTAGGTCTCAATAGCTAGAGAGCAGCAGCATCCCAAACAACGCCAGTAAATTCAAATGAGATAGCGTACTATCAACAACACCGGCAATATGACCCGATCGTTGATATGGAACCACAATTGTATGCACATGTTTATATGATACCACCGTTAGCTCTTTTCAAACATCTAGCTACTGCACGTATCCACCATTGGAAATAAAAAGCTTTCGAAATAATTTCTCTAAAGATATCACTTGATATACATGGGTCAAAGATAACTTCAAATGAGTACAATGCGTGAAATTGGATTCCGCTGGGCACTTCCGTCCATCGATCCGCCTTTTCACCCACATTGATCGAAGAGCATTTTCCAGTTTTCAGTGTGATCAATACTTAATAGGCACTACTAAATATGTATTTCGAAATTGGCATGCAACTTGCACGCACGTAATAATGAACAAGTACATAGCGTATATACATGTACATGTATATGTAGGTAACATATAAGTAACACAACACGATTCCTCCCTACTGGGCTCAACGAGAATGTTTTAGGTACACAGTAGGACTATTCACCTCTCCATTGACTAGCTCAGCGCAGGCTCCATCAGCCATCTTATGTGTACAGATATAGGAGGGGCGAACTTTCGCCTAGGGGGAAGACAATCATTCTGGGCTCCTATAAAGAAATGACACCTTCCCATTGTTAAAACCCGCAAGATTGAGATGCAAGAAGGCTGCAGTAGGATCCTCAATAGTGTTACTTAGCCCCATAAGGCTTTTAGTCTTGAGGCACGTTGTACTTCGACTGGAGTAGTGCTACTCGGAGTTCTTTGAAAGAAGAGTGCAACGGCCTTCTCCTTAGTGAATATTTCTTACCTGAGTCATATAATTAATGGTCGAGGACATCGGCCCGGCGACGTTCTAAGACCGTTTCAAGGGCTCGGATATCGTTACATACAGCGTTCTGCAGCCACTTTCTATTCTTATTTCAAGCTATGTTCCTCGACTGCTTTTCAGAAGTCAAAAGCGTTGTGTATTGTACGCATCCACAGCTCAAGCTTTAGTGTTGAGAACAATCTGGATGCATGACGGGTTTAGCGATGACGTTCTACGTTCTAGACTCTCTGCTCTACTTTGGGTCCGAGGAAGGGCTATCGTGCGCTACAGGGACCAGATCAGTCAATCAACAATGACATATCAATAGAAGAGCTGTTGATGTTCCTAGTTCAGCCTGGCCAGTCTCAATTGCGGTGGCCTTATGTGATAAAAACGGTTTTTATTATGAATCACTTACAACGGCGCTGCGGTAAATTTACTCAACTTGTGGCTACGAGAGAATTTAACGAGTTTGAATGAATAACAGATTTATCATCATCCTTGATCATATGAGGCACCGGGTATCATGGCCGCACAGCCATGTACAGTCCGTACGATATGTGCTGCTGTTTCAAACACTCATAGTGCTGCCTGTACGTGCACTCAGTGCTATCGTTCGATGTCTGGCCACCAGCTGCCATGTGAGGTTCCGAAGGGGGAGACGGGAGGAGCGTCGCTCATTTCAGAATTCTATTGTCTTAGTCTAATTTATTGTCGTACTAGAAGGTAGTTCCACATAATAATGGGATGAATAAATAAAAAAAAAAAAAAAAAAAAGAGTTGCAAAACGGATAACGATGTTCCTGAGCTTATGCTCATCGAACTCCAGCTACATAGTAATTACTGGTCCCCCGTCACTCGCTTCGGCCGGATAGCCAATTAGTACCGCACACAGCCAACGCATACTGGTAGCATGCAGCAGTTGCATAGCAACGCACAATGATGATGACTTTTGCTGAATATTTCGCTTACAGTTTGCCATCGTTGCCATGACGGGCATAGCGCTAACCCCCACAGAAATAACACAGAAATTAGTGCAAAATTTTCAGTGTTTGGGCCAGCTGCTCGAAATCAATATTCATGAAAGAAAAGTGTTGGATGTTGCTCGGGGTAGTACATGGCCATTGGTTCGAAATCGCGACTTCCACCAGCGCATTGAAGGCCCATGAAGTGCTTTCGGCAAAGGATGTAGGTGTCTATTTCCAAACAGGCGGTAAGCGTGGTCCAAGTTCAAAAAAAAAAAAAAAGATCACGGAGGGTTGCCCACTCTCAGTGCACATGTCTGTAGGTAGCAGTAGTAACAGCGCCGCGTTCAAACGAATCAATCAATATATGTGAAATCATGCATGTGGGCATGAGTATAAGAGCGCGTACGTTAGCTCACAACTAGAGCGCTGGCTTAAGGTCCCAGGGTGGACAACCCTTTGGTCGCTTCAAGTTCATCAGCTGAAATAGCACTGAGATCGATACATTTAGCCGATAAACGTGTCTCATCGATTGCTAACATTTGAACCTTGCTTTGTATTTGCGTCAGTGATTGAAAGTTTTTCTGTTGGAACTTGCTAGTGCCATGAATTGGAACTATAGCTGGAACTAGCTGGAACCATGTAGGTTGGCATGGCTATAGTTTGCCGGCCCGGGGGCCCGTACTATAGAGTGCCAGTATAGAGTCTGTCGTATAGTATACTACAAAACGCGTTCAACGCTCAAGAATTAATATCATGTTCGAAGTAGACAGAGGACGCAAGGCGCGTTTACTGAAGCAGACGAAGAAGAAGCAAGAGATCGAGAAAACGACAATTTGCGCGCTCCAACGTTCCTAGGACCAGCACTCGCACATGTACGGGCGACAAATCGGAGGTGTCGAAAACCAGGCAGAGAGGCTAACTACATAGTACCGTTACGGCTGTATATATGCTGGAATCCGGGACTGCCCTCTGGAGGCATGCGGTACTGCCCTGCTCTCCATGTATGGCCAGCAGCGGCGCTTCATATTCCATGGCAGGGCGGCATTAGCTGTGTATGTACGATGTAGTAGTGGATATGGGCTAGCACCGAGTGACTTTATAAATACAATAGCGCTTGTCTTTTTTTGCAAGCTGAATGAAACCTTTTTTCTTCTTTCTCTTTCTTCGATCCCTTTTCCTTGCAACTCGATCAATAGCGATTTTTTTTCTTTCTCAACCATCTCCACTGAGTAAGTACAATCAGTGCTATTTTATACTTGACTTGCGAGAGTCCAGAGAGTTACTCTGAGGGCGCTCGTTGGCAGCATAGGTTTCAAAGCTAACATACGATCCAGCATCTGGACTCTTTTTCTGATTCTATCTCTGTTTTTCTTGTCTCACTGGGACCGGTCACACCATAATATAATACGCCTAGGCTGCGATTAAATTGTGAACATTTGAAGACAACACAGAATCCACGTGACACTCTAACGACCAACACCCGGTACTACTGCTTAGATTCGATACTTTCGCCACCGCTACCGCCACTGCTACTCTCACCACCTGCAACTTTACACAAAAATCTCAGCACTTGGGCCCCATTGCACATCAGTTCTTCTACGTCTTCTTCTTCTTCTTCTCTGGTTTCAAAGGTTTCCCGCAAACGTTTCACTCGCCATCACAGGAGGTATGTGATTTTCCCTTTTTTATTTTTTTATTTTTTTCATTTTTTTCATTTTTTTTTCGTTTTTTTCTGATTATCGCCTGATATTTGCTCTCTTCCTTACCCTAAAAAATCAGCCAACCAATTGATACCTGCATACACAGTCCCTAACCCTCTAGTTTTATTCCCTTTGAACAGACCACTTTTCTATCCTCACGGCCCATTGCAAAAAACTTGTCCTTTTTTCCTTTTTTTTCTTTATTTCGCTGCTTGAATCGAAACGAAACAAGAGGCCCCAGACCGAAACAGCTGTTCGACTTGCAACATTACCACCCTAGACACCAAACCTTTTGACCCGCTGGCCAGACTCACACACCATCTCACAGAGCTCACCACTGGCACCAGAACAAGGAGCATCAGACCACCTTGCTTGCCCTCCCTCCCTCTGCGAGCTCTCATTGTCGAAACCTCCACCACCAGTAACATTCGCTGATTACATTATTATTACACATGTCGAATTTTCCTCCTAGCGCAATGGATGAGTCCAACTCCATCCCTTTCGAGTTTGATGACTGCGAGCTTTTCCTAGCTTCTCTAGATGACAACAACTCGTCGAAACATACGGAACAGTTTCAGCAGCAACAGCAGCAACAAGCGCAGTCCTTTCCACTCATGAACGACTATATCGCTGGTGCAGGCGTCGCTCCAGACATGTGGACCATGGCCCAACAACTTCCGCCTCAGACCCTATCCAATGGTACCACTTCGCAACCTTACTTGATGAACAACCAGATGAATATGGAACCATCAAACTTCATGGTTCAGCCGAGCAATTTCTATAATGAGAGCGCAGATTCCTCAAACTCCTCTCCATTAGCATCGCCTTCAATGTCCATCAACTCCATCTCAGACTCTGATACCACGGGCGGATATCATACGGGATCTGTCCTGTATCCTTCCTCAAACACTTCTGCTGAAGTTCCAAACGGTCAAACTATAACCAACAACGTTCCAACTGACACTACATATAGCGGTCTCTCGTCATACCCCGTGTCACCTCCATATCCTTCCGCAGCAACAGATTCGTCTCCTGGCGAGCCTGGCACTTCTCCCGATGAAGATTACGCTTACAATGATACCGCTTTCCAAAACTTCCCTCAAGAGGGAATCAAACAAGAAGGACAGTTTGATAAATCTGACAAGAAGACAAAACAAGCCAAAAAGTCTTCGGTCAGTGGACAAAAACTCAACATGGACAGCAAATCAAACAAGGTCACCAAACCAAGGAAAGAAAAGACTTCTCACAACATGATTGAAAAGAGATACCGAACGAATATTAACGACAAGATTTTGGCTCTACGTGATTGCGTACCCTCTCTTCGCTGCGTTGTCGACGGCGGCCAGCAACCACAAAGTGTCGATCTTGAAGGTCTCACGCCTGCGTCAAAGCTCAACAAGGCCACAGTTCTCACCAAAGCTACAGAGTATATTCTCCATTTGCAAAAACGCAACCAAATGCTTTTAGAGCAGCTTCATGAATTCCGCCAGGGCCGCCCTGTTGATATGCAGCTTATGATGGACATGAGCATTCCCCCAGGAATGCCCGCGTACCCTCAAGGTCACCCTGCAATGCCTCCGCAGAACAATGGCTATGCTTCCAAGGCAATGATGATGTCCATGGCTGGCATTATGGGAGCTGGTCTCATGAGCGACGGATCCGAAATGCAGAGCCTTGCTGCACTGCCATTCTTTTCTTTCATTTCTTCTGCTTCCATTGGACCTTGGAGCATGCAGTCTTTGCTCTTTGCTTTCAAGTTTGCATTGGTTGCCGGAACTATCCTTTACCTACTTGCCCCAAGCTTATTTGATTCTGGTCCTCCTGCTAAGGCACTTGATCACACACAAGTTGATGATTTCAACACGTATTCGCTGAGAGAGATGCGAAAACAGACTTGGCTCACCAACACACGCTCACTCGATATTCCTTCTGAAACTTTCTCTGCTCGGATTTTTGCCTTCTTGAAGAGTCTTGCCCAAATCCTAATAATAAATGTTTTGGGTAACGATAGCTATACAATGATCGCCGGTGTTTTTGACAAGGAACAGCCCAATGTTAAGCGTATTGCCTTGTCCCGTGCTATCGAAGCTCAGCTTTGTGGCGGTGATGAAGGTTCAGCAACTCGCGGTAGACTCTTCTACACTTTTGTCAAGAGTTTCATTCTGCCTCCTACTCCCTCCCGCTACCTTACACAGTCAATTCATGTGAATGTTGTCTGCCACGATGTTTATCTTTTGGAGTCTGTTGGTGCTTACTTTAGCAAGTATTTGTGGAACAAGGCTCGTACTGCTCATGAACCCTCTGCCGAGTCCGATGACGACGAAACTGTGGTTGGCAAGAATATTCGCGCTCTTTTAGATTCTACCTACCCTCTCGAAAATCCTGAAATCATCCAACGTCTTTACAACATTGCCCATGGTCGCCCTCTTTCTGATGGTTGCCTGACTGGAGAAGAAGATGAGGGTTTCCTTTCTGTTGTTACTGACAAGTCCATTCGCTCAGTTGCTGATGTTCTTGCCGCCCTACACGCTAATACCCTTCTCCATGATGTTTTAATTGGCGTTCTTGAATCTGATGAGATTGATTTTGATACTCTCAAACTTTGCGCCAAGATTGCTCCTCCTCGCTCTGTCGTTATGCGCCGTGTTGCTATTGCAGAAGCTCTTTTGCTCGGCCCTGAAAATGCGTCATATGCCAAAAACGCTATGGACATGCTGAAGGAAGAGCTTGATCAGCAAGATTGGGTTTCACACGAGCTAGCCATGAAGAACACTAACGGAGTTAGCTCTCATAGCCGCAGCAACAGCCATATTAATCACTTATCCACTTCTTCTTCGCGCAGCCAGACTATCGTTGAGGACGATGATGAAGATGATATTACCGTCAGCAGCAGGTCTTCCAGCATTATGAGCGACGATTCGTTTTCTGAATCTGACTCTGAGTCTGTTACGACGGAACGTGGCGAGGACGTTACCTTTTTGTCGTCTGCAGTGAAAACCAATACTACGCCGTTTATTGTTTCTCAGGATTCTCGCCTTGGTATCCGATGCTCTTTGATTGCTTGTTACTTGGCCCGTGGTTTCACTGGTCCTGCTTTCACTCTTATGCAGAATGTCGAAATTAACAAGCTTGAAAACATTGGACTCCTAGGTTTTGTGGCCATGTGGAAAGTGCTTTGTGAAATGCACGAGCGCAAATTCATTGTCAACCGTCACAAACTTGAAGACCTTTCCGCCGTTGCACGTGTGTGGCTTGGCGGAAATACAGGAACTCAGGAAGGCTTGAGTCTAAGTAGACTTCGCCAACTCGTTGGTGACTCAGTGAAGATGAGCAAGTTCTTTGGCGGCTACGACAGTGAGGTGGATGAGGGCTATGGCACTCAATAGTAAAATTGATAGAGGCATTTTTGTTTATTTAGTTTTGATTATATTTATATATTTTGGAATTTTGGTTTACACATATTTATTTAATGTATTTGGTTCTGAGTTCGTTCAATATTTCAACAAGTAGCACATTCTTGGAATTGATATTAGTTTTGTGTCGTAAGACCCTGGAAACCCTGGACGTGGATAAGTTGAAAAAACTAGCGAGCTCTTCAACGCGTGCATTTCAAGCATGCAAGAAACAGCGCACCAGGATTTTTGCACTTTTTATTCTCTCCCACCAACAAGCTTTCCTGATTGCCTGACGCGTAGATTATAGGCAATCTCGACTTAATACCTTCATTCTTTTACAGCTACAGCAGGTTGTCAACGATGCTAAACTAAATACACATATTTGCCAACGTACCGTGAAGCATCGATTAACCTGCGCACTATCCCACCATCGCCGTCATGGCAAGCGAGCCAAACTCCTTCCAGCAGTCTCTGGACTTTACAAAGAGCTCCACGTCTTCCATGTCCTGCGATGCCACGCCCTTAGCATATCTCAATCAAGCGCCTAATAATGACCCCAATGGTGTTGCTGGATTTTCACTAGGTCTGCTTCAGCTACAGCAGCAGTTACAGCAACACCAGCTTCTGCAACAGAAATCTGCCGCTAGTTTCAGCCCCACGCCTGCACTCACTGCGCCTTCGAACATTGCAAACACGGACCAACCAGCCAAACGACGCATTTGGATCAAACGCGAAGATTCTGTACCTACCACTATATATGTAGACTCAAACGACATTATAGGTAAGTATTGTGCAAACATATCCAGGTAACCAGAGAGGTGCTCACCAAATGCCGACAGCACGAACTGACTCTTTTCCCGTCCTATTCTAGATGACTTGAAGTCATTAGTACTACAAAAGTACCCCAACTCACTAGGAAAACTGGTGGATCCAGTTGATATCCAAATCCAACATGTCACGAACCCCGGCGATAATAATGGGGCGGGCCCACGATTGATACTCGCGCCGGAAGATTCGGTCTATGAGGTATTGGATCGTCTATTTCCCAATCGCTCCATGTCTATTGCAGACGCATTGCTGATCACAACCGTACAAGCTTCTGAAGATCACGCTAAAAGGGCATCTACTGTCTTTGGTCTAAACATTACGAACTCATTCATCGATGGCTTACCAAATGTTGGTTTTGACGAACTGCAACCTGAAAATCAATACACACGACCCACTCAACCGCTTGTATCACAAACCTTGGAATCATTCCTACTCGGCAGCTCATTTTCACTTGCCAAGAGCTCGGTACCCGACCATGCAAAGACCAGCAGTACCGGATCGTTTGTAAAAAGCACCCCTAACAATGGCGCACGCGACATGGATGGCGGGCTAAGTAGTAGACAGAGTAGCATCGATTCACCAAGCAGCTCTGGCGAATTAAGAAGTAGCTTTGACAGTCCTCGAGAATCGTCAGCATCGCCAACAGGGGCAAATTCTTTGTACGCCAGCCCGAGCTCACAATCCTACCAGTTTCCGCCAGTTATGAAAAATTCCAATACTTCTGAAACATATGTGCCCGGCACCACTAGAAATAGCGTAGCGAGTGGGAATGGATTGAACGTACCGGAAACGGTTCCAGGCGATGCACATGTTAAACGGTCCAATTCGCAGGTGCGAGAAAGCATCGGTAACGGTGTAATTCTACTGCCGAGGAAGTTCAGGAATCAAAATCCGGCCACTACCTCTCGCAAAACTGGTCCCACGCGCCTTGGCTTAGATGCAGTTAACGCGACTGTCAATGTGAATAGTACTGTTAATCAGGAAAAGCAAGCGCAATCAGCACCCAGTTTTGTTACAGTTAACAATGAGAACCAGCCCGCCTCTTCCGCACAACGAACCCAACCTAAACCAGCATCTCTACCGAAAGAAGAAATTCATCATACCAAGGCTGGGGCTTACCAACGCATCATCAAACCATCAGTACCTACTGTACAAATAGATGGCGTCCCTCTAGAGATGCCAAAACTGAACAGCAGGCAAGATGAACCAACTAGCATGGGTGTGGCTTTGCACGCTGATGGAGACGATCGATCAACTGCGCGGAAAGCCTCCAAGAAAGAAGATACGCCGGTTTCAAAGGATCGTAAACCAAATCCGACAAAGATAGCCAGTGCTCGCCTATCACAGTCTCCATCTTGCACAAATCTCACCAAAGTTAATATTCCTCCGTCGCATGCTCGCCACTCCCGAGAGGCCAGTAGCCATCGACCCGGAGTTCACTCTGTGGGGCCCGTAGCTGACGTCCATATGGACAGCATCAACAATAACAGAAAACTGCTTCTGAGCATCAATAGGGGTATCAGTCCATATACGACTGTAGTGCCGCAGATCAATGTGCTGATCGTGGAGGATAATGTAATTAACCAGAAAATCCTGGAGACCTTTTTACGGAAGCGCAAGATCAGATCGTCGACCGCCAAGAACGGTAAAGAAGCGATTGAAAAGTGGCAGAAAGGTGGATTTCACCTGGTTCTGATGGATATTCAGCTGCCTGTAATGAGTGGTATTGAGGCTACAAAGAAAATACGAAGGCTGGAGCACCAGAACAGGATTGGCGTATTCAGTAATGCCGAAAGTGAACTCAGCTCAGAAGAGACCAACCCGGATGATATCAAGCCTCAAGAAGTGCTGGATACTAAAATGTTCAGGTCACCGATTATTATTGTGGCTCTGACAGCGAGCAGCAGCTTAGCTGACAAGAGTGATGCCCTGGCCGCAGGTTGCAACGATTTCTTGACAAAGCCAGTAAACCTCAAATGGCTCGAGCAAAAGACCATCGAATGGGGATGCATGCAGGCATTAATCGACTTCGAGGGCTGGAAACACTGGGTTAGCAAAGAGCCAGCTGTCTCCAACACTGCTAGTAAGGCAGCAACATCAGGGCCCGGAGCTGGAAGAAAGATCGCAGGCTCTGCGATAACAAAACAGGCATTAGAGAGGGTCCGCAGTTCTTCCAATCTTCGACACACTTTAGGTACCGTTACTTCCGCACGCGCGCCTGAAAAGCCAGGCTCTAGCACTGCCGGCAAGCCAGCAATGGAAGACAAGAAATCGCCGCGTCTTGATCATTCGCCGTCTGGGCTGGGGAATGCGAGCTCGCTTGTATCCTTGAACTTGCCTCCATTGACACCTGCCTCTACAGTTACTGGCCTACCGACCACGCACACGGCGACCGCGCTCGTGAAATCGAGCCTGTTGATTGGAAATAACGGCCAGTACGCCGAACACGAGAAAGGAGGTCATGCTCATATGTCCCTGCCCCCTTCCAATGCGGCACCCATGCTACTGAGAACACAGGCCATGAGTCGGCCCTCGAGCGCAGGAAGCAAGAAGTCTAGGTGCGCGACGCCCGCACCATAACGATCGTCTATACTAAAAGCAAGCAGTTGCTGCAAACTTCCTTCAAGCATTAAACGGAAAAGAGCATAACACGACTTTTCAAATGGAGGAGTTGCTCTTATAGTATTTTTTTTTTTTTTTTTTTTTCGTTTTCTTGACCATTTTTCATGAACATCTATTTTCGTCGTTTATCCGTTTATCATTTTTCATTTTTCATGTTTTATTTTCACGTTTTTTTCTATTTATATAATATAGTTTTGATTAGTAGTTGTGTAGAATACTAGATAGCCTGGGTTTTCATTCTTCGATGCTGGTGTTGCGTAGCAAGACATGGTTTTGATGGTCACAACGAATCTCACTTAAAGTATGAAATGTCTTTGTCGAACTCTCCACATTGGTCCTCCGCTGCTATTTGGTTCACAGTTTCATTGAAAAAATATTGAAGTTTGTAACTGTGTCGGAGTAGTAGTAACTGGGGAAGGTCACTGCAATATGAGATGAGACTGCTTAAAAACTACTACTACAAATTCCAAAATCGGGATCAAAATCTCCCAAAGCCCATTCAGAACCTTTTCAGACAATGGATCAGGCCGCGCAGAGCCTCGCCGAAAACTCATTGAAGCGGCCCAATACACGTTCTCCTGATCACTCTAATGAAACCTCGAAAAGGGCGAGACAAGGGTCGCCAGAGATCAAGGTCGAGCAAGTCGTTGCAAATCCATCTGTAACGACGGTCGGGCCACCCGAAGCAGCAGCTCCAGCCACCGCCTCTACTCCCGATTCCACAACATACGCTGGTCTGGTGCAACTACACAAGTCTCTCTGCACTATTTACACATTTCTGTCGGCGCGGCCGCATTTCTTGGCGTCGTTCGACACTCTTGCCGCCACTATCAGCAAGCAGATCGGCCGCGAGCTCCAGCATATCGATATAGCGCGGCTCAAATGCATTATTCCAAGAGACCTGCTGTTCGGATTTGTGGTCATAGAGCCCGAGGATGCGATGAGTCTACAACCGGGCGCAGAGCCGGAGGAGGGAACGTTACTCATTGAGTTTGTAGACGGCAAGCTGAAAGCGTCGGGAAAGGACAGCGACGGAGATGCCCCGTTGGACTTTGCACGGTGGAAATCCCTCCGTGTGCCGTCATACGGAATCAAGTCGGTCCAGAAACTGATTCACAAACGGACAACTCGCTTCGAAACAAACCTGAACAAGTATGTGAAAACGCATGGAGAGAGTTGGCCAGAAAAACTTGATGAGGAAGCACGCAGGTACGTTCCAAGAATCATTGAGGAAGATACAATGGATCCCGTGGAGGCTATGATTACGGCGGTGAAACATCATGGCTCCGCAGAAGGAGGCCACACCAGATTTGATATCCCAAAGTTCGTTAAGGCAATGAAAAAAAGCCCAGAATACAGTGGTCAGATTGTAGAAGGAGGCGAGTTTATTGTTGGCAAGCAAGAGGCAGTCTATCAAGAATTGCATAACCCATTGCCGGCACAACTATCAAAGGCATTGTCAGAGTACCTTACAAGCGGCGAGAAGGAACCAGAGTCGATACGATTGTATGCGCACCAAGCTGAGGCCATAAACCAACTGGAGGCAGGTTACAATGTGGTAGTCGCTACTAGCACGTCGTCCGGCAAATCCCTGATTTACCAAATCCCCATCCTGCGTGCCCTCCTCGAGTACCATACCCATGGGCAGGACAGCGGCCGCCACCCTCCCACGGCCATATTTATGTTTCCTACGAAAGCCCTTGCGCAGGACCAAATGCGTTCTTTCAACGCGCTTAAATTTCTCGTTTTCGATTCTCTGACGGCTTCGACCATCGTCGCCGAAACCTACGACGGTGACACCCCTCACGACGAGCGCAGGCGTATTCGCGAGACCGCGTCCGTCATCTTCACAAACCCGGACATGCTGCACGCAAATGTCATCCCGAACTGGGAGTCGCCGGACTGGAAACGGTTTTTGGGAGGGCTGAGGTACGTCGTTGTGGATGAGCTGCATACTTACACGGGAGCGTTTGGAGCTCATGTTGGGTACGTAATGCGGAGGCTGAGGCGGGTTTATGAGCACTGCGCTGAAAACAGTGACGAAGAGTTTAAAGTAATAAGTTGTTCAGCTACTATAAGTGAACCAGCTAAAGTGAGTTAACTTTTGCAGCGTGTAACGTCTGCGAGCTTTTTATTTTGTTTCTTTGTTGGCTAACCTTACAAAAAAGTTGATAAGTGAAATTTATGGAATTGGCGAGGAAACGATTAAAGTTGTTTCGAATGATGGCTCACCAGCTGGCGAGAAACACTGGCTTGTCTGGAACTCGCCTTATGTCTCGCCAGAGATCCCAGAGAGTGGGCGTATTCATCCTATTGGCGAGGCATCCCGGCTTTTGATCGAGCTTACCATGCGCGGAGTGCGGACCATTGCCTTTTGTCGCGTGCGGCGTACTTGCGAACTACTCATGAAGGCCGTCCGCACACAATTGCAAGAACGAGACTTGAGCGACCCACCAAACATCATGTCATATCGTGGTGGGTACAGCGCTACGGACCGCCGTCTGATTGAGCTTGAAATGTTTTCGGGTAAGCTGTCAGGTATCGTGGCCACAAATGCGTTGGAACTGGGTATTGATATCGGTGCCCTGGACGCAGTTCTAATGGTGGGATTTCCGTTTTCTATTGCGGCGCTTAGACAGCAGAGTGGCCGCGCAGGGCGGCGGTCACAGGCATCGCTGTGCATCCTTATTGGAGGCGGAGACCCCATTGATCAGCATTACATGGCCAATCCAGGGCTTATCCTGACCGAACCGAATTTGAATGGACAAGAAGTTATGTTGGATAACTCAGTCATTATGGAAAACCATCTTCAGTGTGCTGCCCACGAACTGCCGATAAATATTCTGAATGACGAGCGATTTTTCGGCACTGGAGGCCGAGCTGCCCAGTTTAGAGAGATGGTGACTTCCACCCTTGAGTTAATCAGCGATGACCCAAACGAATTAGAAGACGAGTACTACTACACTTGCGCAAGCAAATATCTTCCTAATCCCTCCTCCACATTCTCTCTGCGTGGCCTTGGTACTGCCAATGAAGACGAAGACTTCAGCGTAATTGATATTACGTCCGGGCGCAACACTGTCATTGAGCAGGTCGAGGTGTCTCGTGTTGCCGTTACGCTCTACGAGGGCGGTGTGTTCATGCATCAAGGGTGCACTTATCTGATAAAGTCCGTCGATCCAAAGGCCAGATACGCAACAGTCGAGAAGAAGGAGCTGAACTGGATCACAAAACAGCGAGATTTTACTGATGTGGATCCTGCCAGAACCGAAAGAGTGACCCTGTTATCGGAGCAGCCAACGGTTTTCAAGGATTCAGACAACGCCATTGGTGTCAACCTACAGGCGCGATACGGCAAGGTCAGTGTTCAGACCATTGTGTTTGGATTCTATAAACTGACCTCATCATCGCTAAACGACAAGGGGAAGAAATCCAAAGGCTTTTTCAAAATCATCGACGCCGTCGAGATCCCCGGTCCCCAGCAACGGCCCTTGCAATTCGACGCGAACGGACTGTGGATCAACCTGCCTACCGAGCTGATTGATCTCGTCCAAACCACCAAGCACCTTAGCATTGCCGCAGGCATCCACGCCGCCCAGCACATACTCATGGCCGTCATGCCGTACTACTCCTCGACGCCTGCAACAGCCGACAACAGCCCACCACCCACCATGCCCGATGCAGACGCGCCCACGTCGGTCTACAACTACTGGCGCTCCGGCAACGGCATGTCCGACCTTGGCACGGAGTGCAAGGCGCCTGAGAAGGAGTTCAAGAAAACGGCGTCTCTCCGCAAACGCCCCGCGCGACTCATCTTTTACGAAAACAGGAACTCGGGTTCCGCGGCGGCGGGGGACGCGAACGCAGCGGGTATTGCGTCAAAGGCCTTTGCGAACATCAAAAGCGTTCTTGGAAAGGCCCTTTATTTGGTATCCAATTGCCCTGTTTCTTGCACGATTGGATGTCCAGCCTGTGGCGTGGCCATGCCGGGCTGCACTGAGAATAACGTGGTGCTATCCAAGCCTGCTGCAATCTTGATTTTAAGATACCTGGTGGTCATGGGCAAGCCAGGGTGCAGTTTGGAAGACTTGGATCTAAACAGTATTCCTGAAGGGCCAGAAGAAAACCTTGCCAATATGAAAATGGCAGACACCATTATAGCATGCACCTAGTTGATCTCATTTAATTTTTTGATTTTTAATTTTTAATATGTATTCAAGTATTCACCAAGATATCTAGCGTTTCTCCATTCCCTGGCACTTCACCACAACAAGTCATGAGCGCTTCGGTTTTCTTGCTGTTGGCCAAACACACTATTACCCTGTTGTGGCTGATATTGCTGCTGAATCAACGGCTGTTGTGAACCCCCATATTGCTGGAAATGTTGAGGAATCTGGCTTTGCTGTTGAACTGCATTCGGGTCGATTAGTGACTCCGACTGAGAATGTGAGTTAGTACCCATAGTTGCCATATTCACAAACGTCGAGCTTCCTTCAGTATGTTGGCCGTATCCATATACGCTGGTAATGCCTCCGTTTGTACCAAAAGCAGCTGTATGCATTGGCTGAAGAGGCTGAGGATGCTGTTGCAAGCCTGTAAACGGTTGTGTGAGGGGTGCAGATGCCGCAAAATTTGTATTCATCGATTGTGCGCTACTATATGCAGTGCTGCCGGAGTCAAAAACTCCCGCAGTCGGGTCCTGAATAACAGGCATGGACTGCTGTCGTTGGAACTGCCCAAACGGAGGCTGTTGCGAACTAACTCCAGTAGTCGGAGGAGCGCTTGCAGGCTGTGGCTGCATACCAGTAAAAGTTTGCGCATTCTGTGTAACTGGGGCCGACTGAACTACAGCACCACTCTGAACTGTCGAAGTTATGTGGTTGACAGAGGTAACTGGATTAGTTGCCGGAGAAGCCACAGAAAATGACTGGGCTCTGTTAAGGGACATATTTCCCAAAGCGTGCGATAGTGTTTGTGCCCGAGCCAAGCCGGGTTTTCCATTGGAGTCAGAATGCGAAAATGGAGAAGTACCCATTGTGTTAGCTCTGTTGAGGGTCGGCGTTGATTTCTGGGTCAATAGCTCAGGCCGGCGTACTCTTGGAGCCAAGGCCGGACTTTCAGGTAGAGTCCTCACCTTTGCCAGTCTAAAAACCTGCTTGACTGGCTTGAGATAAATTGTAGCCAGAGATCCAATGCACAACTCTAACTCTTCAAGTCGATCATCATCCATACGGTCGGAATCTGTAGTAATAAGAGGCATCTCACCAGCTACAATACCCTTGGCTGCCTTAGGGTCAGCAGACAAGAGACGCCAATACATGTAGCCTCGATCACGCACATCTGGGTTGTCAGACTCTTCAGTTGCCCAGCCCAAAACTTTAGGAACCAGCGTTTGAGCCTTAGAAGGTCGGGCAATAAAGAGTTTTACGATTGCTGTAAGCAACGCAAGTTGAACTTCAACGGCGTCTTCTTTGAATGTGGCGAGGAAGTTCTCAAGAAGCTCATCAGCGTTGTCAATGCGATCAGCATAATTTCCAATAATCCAGATCATTGCTGCCTTCGCTTCAGGTTCGTCCAGAGAGTCAAGGTGTTCACACAGAACAGAAATGACTCGTTCATAACGGTTTGGGTATCGTCGAAAAATGTTTTTGATTACCACAGTGGCCTCTTGGACAATGTATGAGATATTGGTAGAAACAAGTTCCATAAGAGCTTCCAAGCAGGCTTCTGCAGCTCGCTCGATTTTAATAGCCAGTTTTCCAATTGCACGAACTGCTTTTCGGACAACCTGGACATCAATTTCAGTTGCACATTCTCGCAGCTCACGGAGGACGGTTCGAATGTTTGCTTCACTAGCAAGAAGAAAAATAATTTCAAGTTTCGTGGCCTTCACGTAAATTGGGTCGTTATACTTGCATAAGAAAACTTTGACGTCAAGACTGAGTAGTTGTGGTCTACTCTGCAGTAAAAGTATACAATTTCGCAAAGCAAGATATTGAATTTCGGCAGGCTTTTGAAGAAGAATTACAAATGCAGGGCCGATTTTGCGGTCTAGATGAGGTACAGATTTAGCAAGATCTGTGACATAGTTGGTAAGGTAAACGATTAGCCGAATAGCTCCGAGCACTACAGACGAATTTGCATGCTGCAATCTAGGAGTAATCCTCTCAATCATAATGACAGAGTCAGAAGAAGTCTGAGGGACGTAGTTCATAAGAGCTCCGAGAATGTAGATTTGGGACCATTCATTGCAATCAGGTAGCACTTGTGCCAAGTTGAACGCATGAGTTCGATCAATGGTGAGTTGGAGGTCAGGGGTTTTTTCGGTAATGTCGCTAAGTGCAGCCAGCGCGGCCGCTACAACTGTGGGATTCGAATTGTTCAGTAGACCATTGAGTTCGTTAATAAAGCCTTTTTCTTCAACTGCTTTTGCGTCGTGGTTCCACAACTTGGCAACACTGTAAGCCGCAGTTTTGCGGACATATGGGTCATGATCTCGAAGTGCATCAGAAATCCTATCAAGGGCAGCCTCAAAGAATTCTGTTACAGGGATGGCGGACATTGTTCTTAGTGCCAGCGCTCTGATAAGCGGTGAGGAATCGTTTAAATCGGCGACAAGAATTGGAATAGCCCGGCTGGCAAGATCAGGCTTGGCCTTTGCATAAGTTAAGAGAAACAGAAAGCACCTATTCATTAGTTGCGATTCGTGATATATAAACTTACTCACATCTTCTTAATGTCAATATCGTTTATGCTCATACAGGTGACGATATCCGGTAGGAGGGTAATCATTTCATTATTACTCATGGTCATATTTGCGACGATTTTCTTGAGTGCCATCTTTTTACTCTTGTTGTTCTTGTCCTTGCGGTCCAGGGACAACTCCTGTCGGAGTTCTGCTGCTTTTCCCTGTGGCCTGGTTAGAGACAATCAAAGGCGTGAGATGTGACATACCCTTGTAAATAGCTTTGCATCGCTCATTGTGTAAATATTTGTGCTTGCGGTCCCGTAAGCTATCTATTAGAGAAATACCGCCAATCCGGAAATAATCTCAAAAGGAGTGTAAATGTTGGAAAGGCACAGCAGCTAACGATGCTGTTTCAATGCATTACGAGTTGGTGATGATGTGTTTACACAGGAGACCCAACTTTTCACACAGTGTATTTTACAGACCTCATTCGAATATTTCAGCACGCACAGACTGCGCGCAAGCTATGAAAATGTCTAATAATCGCGCTCATAGATACAAAAGATCTCGAAATATAAGAACTAGAAGAATAAAAAGTATCGGCCATGAATAAATATTATATATGAATGAGTATAACATGTTTGCAATCACCTCAAAATGTAATCAAAACAACTAGATCACAGCGTAACCGCTTGCATAGCTCACACTACTGTCTGTAACAGTCCTTGCTTTGCTGCTCTGCGTGTATCCAATCCATTGCAGCTTACCCCATGATGTACGATCGGCCAAGTTCTTGAAGCCATTTTGAATCATACGTCCATCTGAAACTTGTTCTATGGTATGAAGCAACACGGCAAGAGGTTTGCGACCGCAGATAGTATTTTCAGTCTCATCAATATAATCCTTCCATTGTTTAGTTGAACCCGTGGAAAGCACGTCCATTCCTTTGCGATCCAAAATTTCTATGGATTTGTGAATTGGGACGCTGTCAGAAGGAAGCTTAGACACTCTAGAAAGGGTCCTGATATTACTCATGTCTTCATCGGGTGTGTAGGCGGTGTAGTCGAATCTTCTTCCCCTGTGAAGTTAGCAAATGCTACGCAAAAACGTTTTCGAGGTTCATACCAGTGGCAAAAATCGGTGCTGACAACGAAAGTATTCTCCTCGTCAAGAAGGTATGGAGCAAGAATTTCACCAAGCTTTTTTTCCGTAGCCGAAGTGGTGCTTCCTGCGACAATTGGAACTATCTTGGGGATGCCGTTGGGTCCCTCTTTCGCAGCCTGGTACAAGAACGGCATATGCATTTCAATTCCATGCTCCTCCTCATCTGCATCATGGGGAAATACTGTGAACAAACCAGACTTCTTGAGTTGCTCAACGCCTATCGAGTTAGGTCAATTCAAGCATAACAGCGTTCACGTACACTCAACATCAACTGAAACGTTTCCAAGAGGCGTCTCAAACTCTTCGAAGTCAGTGATAGCAAAATTCTTGAAGTATTTATAGTGGGAAGGTCCCATAATAAATACACGCTTCCTGGGAAAAGTCAGCAGCAGACACTAGATCGCTAGTGGCAACCTACACTTTGGATGTGTCCCACACTTTATATGTCTCTGCCAGGGTCTGGCCTGCGTAAGCGTAACCAGCATGCCTAAATAAATAGTTAGACGATTTAATGACACACATTGACTTTCAAAATACTAACGGGCCTACAAGCACTCTTGCACCAGGCAAGGGATATTCAGGGTGGGCAGTATCAACAGCATCGAAAAATCCATCCAGTTGCGCTGATAACCTTGATTTGTTCCCCTCATACCAACTTCCTGCGTGTGTAGCTGCTCTAATCGACATATTCCTTCTGGGAGTTCCTAAACCGAATAATCTGCTAAAAAGTACTTGATTCATGAAAGGTTTCATGAAAGAGGGAAGGGATAAAAAGGTGGCGACAGAGTGAGTGTCCAGGTGGAATAGGGTAAAGACCAAAAATCATGAGTTCTATACACACTTGTTATAACAGTATGGTTTTTTTATATTTAATTAAGCCGCAGATCTAACGACATTTAGTTAAAATCAGAGCCTTCGTCTCCTGAGTCTCCCTCGTCGCCAGATACCAGGCGGTTCTCCAACTCGGATTTCTCCATGAGCTTGGCAAGCTCGGCGTCATCAGTCTCAGTGACGGCCTTAGGTGCCATCTTGACATCTACGGAGCCACCAGCGGCCTCAATGTTGGTCTTGATAACTTCAATGGCCTCACCCAGGCGCTCGATAGCCTTCTGCTTATCGATAGAGACAGAGGTCAGCACAAACAAAGGAGCGGCGACGAGCTTGACCTTGACTGGAACATCATCGGTATGCAGAGCTTCACCAGCTCTGAGAGCCTCCTTGACGGCGTCAATACCATCGTAGGAAAAGCAAGTGACAGCGATATCAGCACGAATCTTGACTGGGTTTGGTGTGAGCTTTCTAGAGATCTGTAGTCGAACCTCATCAAGCAGAAGTTGCGAAGGGGGAGTGATATCAGCAAAGACAGTCTCAGGGTTGGTGATTGCCAACTTGAAGGCCTCGTATGCGTGGCCATACTTTCGACTTAATGGCCAGCCAATAGTTTCGTATAGGTTTTCGAGCGAATGCTTGTGTTTCTCGGCGACATGGCGCAGGATAGAATGAACAGCCTTCGACTTGTTGTATTTCTCTTCAGCCTTGACAATATCCTCCGGCAAAACCTTTCTTTTCGACAGATCAATGTATCCCTTGTCCTTGTCTACTCTCAAGACAACCACAATTTCGTTCTTGCCGACCTTGACATGCTTCTGGATAGATCTGATTCTTCGTCTCGAAAGCTCGGAAAGCAGAATCATACCCTCGATATCATCGTACTCCAAGAGCTTGACTACAACGTGTTAGCAAAATCCGATCTTCGCTTCTATCTCATTAATATGACAATGAGCACATACCATAGGCACCCATATCAGCGATCTATTCAGTTAGTAAAAATTCTCTAAGTCCAGAAGGAGTGCATACCTCTTTAATGTTTACAATAACGACATCGTCGATCTCTGGGTATTTGTTCTCGTAGAACCGACAGCGAGTGGTGTTGACTTCTTCAGTTGACATTTTTAGAACGGCTTCGAAGCTCAAAAATGTATATGGCTCAAAGACTTTCGAGAATAGCTACTCGTGTTAAAGCGTCAGGACGTCGAGTAGGCAAAAGATCGTAGTTGAACTTGGATCTATGTGGTTCAATGAACTGTATGGAGGTTTTGCAAATTATGAAAAATTTTGCTGAGTGACTGTTTTCCAGATTACATAACTTTGGGCTAAACAATTACGTCATCTAGCTTGATCAGCCGTGCAAATGTTCTGAAGCTCTCGACACAGAACAGACAAGATCGTAAGGAACATTAAAGCTGAGAAACTTCAAGTGTTGATATCTAAGCACGAGGGGAGTACACGCGTGCTGAGGTATTACAATGGTGGTTTCCGTAGTGGCCCCGTGAGAGTCTGAAATTCATGTGAGGCATTGTTGCCCAGATATCTAAATTGTGCCGGTAATTATTAGCACCGCTTTCGTTCGGAATGTTAACCCCTGGGCCCGGTATATATCAGGCGTTGAAGTAGGTCCAAATGCTTGCATTTGCCTACTTCTTATGACCGCATTCATAGTCCTACAAAAATAATTTGAAAGAGACCCCTAAGTAATGCTATAATATCTCTACGGTGGCTGAACAGACCTGCAAGCCTGCGCCTGCGACTAAAGGTGAGAATACTACAATGATTTGAAAACACTCTGTAATGCTTCAGCGTGACAGCTTCTGCCACGCGTTCTTTGGTTTCGCTGGTCCAAACAGACCGCGTTGCCATAGATTTTCTATATCGCATATGTCCTTTCCTGCCTCTCGATTTGTTTTGTTGTGCGGCGCTTACCAGCCTCTTAAATTTTACAACTCCACATTGGACCATCATAGTGACAAACCACCATGATATCGACGCGAGGGAAATAAGAAAAAGTGGCAATGTGAAACTGAGCAATTCCTTTATAAAGGATTCCACCTCTACAGTTAGATTTTAACTTTTTATCCGCTCTTTTTTTTTACAACCCCGACTAAGACAACTGGACTATTACAACATGACGCTCCCACCGAACGATCTTGGAGGCTACGACTCTGATGAGGTCCCCGTGGTTGAGCTGTCGGACGATGACATGGTCTACAGAGACTCTCAGGGAACTGCGACAGTAGTTGTCAACCAAGCCGCCTATGCCTCTGATCCCCTTAAGAAGCGCTCCAAGAAGAAGCACCGCAAACAGTCAAGCGCCAAACCTGCTTTCAAATCTCCGAATAGTATGTACGACTTACCGCAGAATTTTGCACCTTTAGGACTGGCATTTCAGGGAAGCCCAGGTGGTGTTTCTTCGATGGTTGATGAACCTAAGACCCCCAAGCAAATTCCCCCATTCTTCCAGGTACTTGGAGCTGTTGCTGGAAAGGCCAAGGAGTTCTTTAGTGGGCCACCGGTCCCTGAACCTGCTGTAATCTCGTCGCCTAAAGCACACAGGAAGCAGCAGAGCGCAGCATCACCTCAATTCTACCCCGGGATGCCCGCCCCAGGACAATTCCAGCAGAAAATGGCATATGGCGCTTACCCCAACTTCCCACAACCTCAGCATCAGTACATGGGTACGCCTTACGCTCAGAACGTATTTCCGCCAAGTCCTCCTCTGTTATTTGACCAACCTCCTCCTATGTATTACGAGCAAGAGCCTAAGAAGAAGAGCAAGAAACACAGTAAAAAGAAGAGCAAAAAGAGCAAGAGCGGCTCTAACTCTGAGGGGAGCGCGCCTGACTTGACTTCAAATTTAGTGATTGCCTTGATCTTTTTGGCTTCTGGAATGGTTTATATGATTACACAAAATAGACCAGTTGTGGAAGGTCCTATTTCTGCCGCTGTTGATCGTACGCTTTCCAACCTTCAGCTTGGCGCTATGGCTGCCATTACTTGCTCTGGTGCAATTCTTGGCTGGCGATTATTTGGTCCAGGTACTAGCTCTGAAACAATGAATAGCGATGACGATACTGCGTCTGTACTTAGTATTCCTGCTGCTGGTACTTTGGTTAACTCCCACTCTCCTGTGCTTGAAACTAGGGATCTCTTCAATCGCATGAATATCAATGGCCCTATGGCTCCTGGTGCTCCTTGGTCTAACCAATTTGTTCCCACCCCTGGGGCATTTCCTATGGGATCTATGCCATACCAAGGCTTTCCAGGTATGCCTGATCAAGTGTATGGCGGCCCTCCACGCATGCCGGGGTTTTATCCTAATGGTGCCCACACTTTCCCCTATGCTAGTGGCGGTCTTGGCGATGAAGACGAGGATAGTGATGAAGAGTTTGAGTACCTTCCTGCTGGATCTCTTGGGAAATACAAAAAAATGCCTTTTTACGCTCAACGGGGTGCCGGTCCAGATTCGCCTATTACAGGCCATGTTAAGATTGATGGGCTGACGCCTGATATGTTAGAGGAAGAGGACAAGCCTACTTTTTACGAGCCAATGCCCCCTCTCCCTGGTATGGGTGATCAGCCGATCGAACCAGTACTCTATAATGCTATGCGAGCCGGTCCTGACCCTGAACTACTTGAACAAACTGAAGATAAGAAAAAACAAAAACAGAAACAAAAGGGACAGGAAGCTTCCGCAAAGAAGGAAAAGAAGCCTGAAAAGAAGGAGAAAGGATCCAAAAGCGATGAGAGGATCACAGGAACGAACAAAAAGAAAGAACAGGTATACTCTGACGAATTTGCATGCAAACCTTATGGACCTCCTCCAAAGAGATATCGGGGTGTCAACGTCTAAACGAACTAGCCATCGAGGACAGCCATGTGTTCTGGCTCTAATAACGACTCAACAAAAACCACTGTCATCAGACAATTACACGATTAAAGGAACAATAGATGATGAGCATCTTAATATTTTTACATTCACATTTTATAACATTATTCGGACATTATTTTCATATTATATAGCTTCTTTTTTCATTTCTTAGCATCATTCATTAAGCATTACATAGGGTTTAGACATTTTAGTTACATATTTTTAAAGCATTCGGTGTTCCTCTGAAATGGACTTGGGTCCCCCGGGTATCCCTGGCTGGATGCTAACGTCTATAAAGTACATGTACATAAACCGCAGTTGACATATAACAAATAATAATAATTACTAAAATTTATCTTTTATGCAGATCCATTGTCCCTCTACATAAAATGGCGGCCTTTTCAACTAAAATTTCCTACTCTTCGAAGTCCTCAGCTCAACTTTGGAACTTATCGAAGTGTCCTGTCGTAAGGCAGCAATTGTAATCAGTTCTCACTAATGGCGGGCTGCCTGGGAACTTTCTGAATTCTCTTAACATACCTTAGCATCTCATTGTCTTCTTGCAACTCTACAGTTTTGAATACGTATATGTCAGAGGCTTCAATCCATCTTGCACTAACTGTAGAAGCGAAGTTAATCCCCGCCGTATTTGGGTAGGATATTTTGGATGGACATAATATGAGATAGCCTGAACACTTGTTTGAAAAATTGATGACAACATTTGAAGATTGAAGAATGGAAAAAGCAGTCGTTATGAAAAGTAGTTTCACAATAAACAATCTGTACCAATTACTTAGGGACTGTTTTTTTGCTAATGAACATGGAGGCCATGCAGGAGTCTTTAATCTTATGTGCCATTAATTCTCGCCTGAGAAATACACCATGAATACTTTATCGTAGAAAGGTGAACCCTTGATTGTGAAGTAGACAAAGGATATCTGGAGGTAATAGTTATAAATATGTCATATATGAGTTCACAAGTTTCTAACTTCTGTACATGCTAGATAGGCTTAGCAGGCAATTAGAGGCCAAATTAACATTGCAGTTATAATTTAGCACAATTCACTAGTACCAGTTTGTGATAACTGCATAACGGTAGTAACTAGAAACGAAATATGCCGGCTAAATGTGGTATCTATCTTGTAGGCTCCCAGCAGAGCCTAACACCCCATTCCACAAAAGTGCGTTCTTAGGAAGTTAACATCACAGTATTTAAACTCGAGTCTTTGATTTTGGTTTATACTTCCATGCCTTTGCAATGCTGAATATTTGTCTGACTCCAGATCTAAAGCTTCAAATGTTCTTGAACTTCATGACTGCATTTGATGTGATTATTAGGACAAGCCAACTTACCCTGCCTATGGCTCAAATTTCTCTGACGCCCGTTTTTTAGGCCCTTCCCCCATATCACTTTCTCACGTCAAAGCATCACGAATCTGCAAACAGATATGTCAACCTCAAAGGAAGCTCTCACTCTCTACCGCAACCTGCTTCGCTATGGCAGTCGCATTGCCACCTACAACTTTAGAGAATACGCGTTGAGACGTACCCGCGATGCATTTCAAGCGAGCAAAGACTTGACGGACCAACGAAAGATCCAGGAACTGTTTCAAAAGGGATACAAGGAGTTGGACGTGCTCAAGAGACAATCCACCATCTCACAAATGTACCAAGGAGAAAAGGTTATTGTGGAACATGACAGACCAAAAAACCGCATCGTCTCCAGCCATGATAGCCTCTCTGTGAAACCACCAAAAACCGAGAACTGAGAACCGTCGCGGCCACTACAGTCAGACAGGCCAGTTAAGTCAACGTATGGAATCAAAAAGGCATGTACATATATTTATACATCAAACAAAAAACAATATTTACAAAGGAGAGGGTTTTTAGAAGTTGAAGTAAGAGTTAGTAACATCCATGATCTTCTTGCCTCTGCGGTCTGCGACCTCATCTAGAATGGTCTGCTTAGTAGAAAGGGCTTCAATAACTCCCTTGGCCACATTCATTTGGTTTCGCGATCGGTAAATGTTTCCAGTGAGATCCTTGATACCAGCGCACTTGGCGATTTCATAGATGATATGGTTCACACGCAATCCGTGACCTGGTGGTGCAGGGCGCAAGTTGATGAGAACGGAATGGTACTTGTGGGACACAGACCCGTAAATGGTACGGTCTTCGAAACGAGGAATATAAGTCAGGTTCTTGACGGCATTCCAGTGAGCACGAGAAAGTGCCAAAGAAGTTTCCGTCGAGTCCTTACCCTCACCGATACCAACATTTCCTTGGCGGTCACCGACAATTGCCAACGAGTAGAACGATGGAATCTTACCCTTACGGGTCATGTTGACAACACGCTTCGAGATCAGTTGACGTACAGACAGGTTCTTGATATATGATGCCGAGAGACCAGTAAGTTCTTGCAGACGAGATATATTGATGCTGGCAGCTTGTCTGCCAGATTGGATATCCTTATCCAACGAAACACCTGGCGGGATTCTTTGAGGAATGGGCTGGTAGGGTTGATCCTTATCGATCCATTCGTGTTGACCAAAATCGTAGAGCGGATCGTACTGTGCGAAATCGTCAGTATAGATGGGCGCAAACTCGTTAGTGGGCTGCTGACGCTTTTCCCACATGGCGGGATCCACGGAGGCTTCGGCAGCAATGATGGATTTGATGAGAGACGGCGGGTAGTATTTTTTCAGCTGCTCGAGATGCTCTTCACGCTGGCGCTTGAGGTCTTCGTTCGGCACCTCGGTGGACATCTGTCTGGCGGAGCTGACAGAAAAGGGCCTAGTTGAGTCGGAGACTAGGGCCCTGCTTGCCAGCAACTGTCTGGGCACACCAGAGAATACACGTCGTGCTATGCTCATTGTTCGTGATTATCCAATGGACGTCGCTGAAAAGTTGCGAAGGGAGCGAAACTTTTAGAGGTGGTAAAAAAGTGTGAAAATCCTGGGTCTCACCCCGGGTAACAAAGATCTTTTTTGGGACGCTGGGACTTTTAACTTTGAAAAATTTCAGAATCTTCATTTTAGAGATCGCATACATCCTCACCAACGACATGAGCACCAAAAAACATCTTTCGACGGAGAGGATAGTGGACTCCGACTCAGACGCTGACATGTCCGATGATGGGTACGAATCTCAACAAAAAATATGACTGAAATCCATAACTAACGTTCCAGTGTCTTTGTCCCACCACCTGGCTACAAGGAAGTGAAATCACTCGAGTCGGTACCCACAGCTCTGTCTGGCAAACGCGAAGCCTGGCTTATTCAAGTGCCTCCTGGGTTTGATATCAGCACACTAAAAAGTCTACCACTACCTAAAGGTAGTTTCGGCCGGTCTACATTTACCGTTGGAAGTGACAAGTTTGAAATCGCTGCAGACGTTGAGAAAGAGAACATGACCAGCGACAAATCGCTTAAGGACCGCTACAAGTTGTTGGCAGCGGGAGGCGACGAAGGCAACCTGAAGGTGTCGAGTAAATCATTCAAGCGATTTTTCCGGGTCACGCCTGAGGTACAGATTCCTGAAATTGACTACGACGCAGTTAGAGTACCCAAGCCTAAAGTGGCTCCGATTGAAGGCCTTACTTTGAGACACTGGTCCACAGGGTATGGACCGGATAAAGACGAAGAAAGGGCATCTGCAGTTTCTCGTTTATTGGAGGAGCCAGAAAAGAAGGACAAGACCAAAAAGAAACATAGCATTGAGGGCGACGACGTAGAGGGCCCAGTCGAGAAGAAGCGCAAGAAGGAGAAGAAGGACAAGAAAGAAAAGAAGGACAAGAAGGACAAAAAGAAGAGGTCCAAGGAGTAATCATTTATATCTATTGAATGCTATTTATTAGTTAAACCCCTCGATATCGAATTCGTACACTGATTCAACAGGCGGCTGATCCTCCACTGGCGCGTCGTGTTCATGAAGAGTTCTTTCAATGTACTTGACGTGCCCGGTCTTAGACACTAGAATGATGGTATTGGTTCGTGTACCGTAGTAGACGCCGTCAGCAAAGTCAGTATTGTCTTCTATTTGAACGTTGATGGCCGGGATGAAGATGCTCTTCTGGACGTGTGAAAAGATGCCATCCGTGGTAGTTTCCTTTCGCGCGGTCTCCAAAGGGAACGTGTCGCGGGCCAAAATGTCTTTCAATTGGTCTATGAGCTTTTCTTCAGGCACTGGACCTTGGTGGATAATATCCTCGAGGGCGACTACACCCAGATGAACCTTCGGCCAAGGGTCAGTGACCGCTGAGTTGGAAATTCCAACGGTGCCTCTCCTGATATCTGTTGTCGCAAGCGCCTTTGACCCGCCGTTGACTATGACACTCTCTTTCTGTTGGACAAATTTAGAGTCAAATATTTTGAGTGCGGGGGCACCACGATTGGAGAGCAACCCAAACGGCTCGATTCTATCAGGGTTTTCCTTGGACTGCCGAAGAACTCCGCAGAGCATGGTGAAACCGCCAGAGGCCTTGAGATTTGCCTCGCCGTACTGGCTATAGACACGCCGAATGAACGCTTCGGTGTCTTCATCGGACTCTAGGAATTCCTTAGGGAATAGGCCTCTTGACACTGTACCTTTGTGATTGTCCTGGTTGTTTTCGTGGAAGTTCAGCAAGATGGCAAGTCTGCCCTGCTTACTGATTCCAATCCAGGTTCCGTGCTCCGGGCGCTGAAGGTCGCAGGGCCCAAGGATATTGTCGTTGGGTGGATCCCAGAACTGGGCACGGGACGTTGGCCGACGGAAGTACTCGTCGCGGTTTGAGAGTGCAATAAATGCGCTGTGTGGCGGGGATGTTAGTTTGGATTCAGTTTTTCAGTTTTTCGGCTTCAAGAGGCTAAGTACTCACTACTCTGGGTGGCTAGTGGTGGCTATCAAGATGCACATGATCCGAGCGGTGTGTGGGGAGAAGAACAGGGGGCCGTGTATTTATATTTATACCCAGTGGCATCTGGTGAGAAAGGTCCTGCGTGCACAGGTGCCGATCGGGCAGGAGGATTCTGGGGCGGTGTACGATACCCCCAGATTTCGGCTCATTCGCTGGGCTTTCGGCGTTAGGCGCGGCAAGAAAACACTAAGACCCGAACAGTCTAGACCGAACTTTTCACTGAGTCCGCAACCATTATCACCAGCATTCGCGATATCTACTCTCCGTCCGACTCATAAATGCAATGATAATCAAGTTAAGTATATACGCACATACATGTATAGTATCGAATAATAAATAAATCTACACCCCATAGTCCTTCAGCAGCGTGCCCAAATGAGTGTTTGTGATCTTACCTCGGCGGGGCTTCTTTTGCTTGCGCTCGCTTCCCGGCTTCTTGTTGCTCTTGATAGTAGCGGGATCTACGCTTGCAGGCTTGTGTCCAGCATCCACCAGCTTGGATGGTAGTTCGGCGGCCTCTGGAACCTTGATCTTGCTCCAAATTTCCACAAACTCCTCGTCCACACCACCAAGAGGGCCACCCGTGTTGGCCCACACAAACCGCGGGCTGTTTTCTTTCTTGGTTCTAATAACAATGATCTGCTGCGCTTGTTCTAGTTCTTCAATAGCGTTGAGGCATCCGTTCCAGCCGTCCTTTAGCTGCTTCACGCTAATGCCCTGACACGTTTCTTGCTTTCGTAGAAATGTCAACAAGTCCTCCTTGTTGTAGATGCCGTAGATCGAAACGTACTGAACTGTCTTCTGAGCCATGTTGACTCGAATCCGTTCAATGTTTAGAAGCCGTGGCAAAAGCGTATCAATGCTTGTCGACATGTACCGAGCTACGTCTGCAAAGGGCACTGGCTTGTCTGCTCGTTTGATGTAGTCCACTGCATCCACAACCCGCGTGTTCAAGTGACGGCCAGGCCCAGCACTCGCTTGCGCTGCCGAGTAGGCCATACTCGCTGCCGTCTTCTTGCGCTTTGGAGACGTGCCATCAAAATCTCCATTGTCGCGTTTCTGGCCGGCAGAGAGGTCTGAAGGAGGCGGGGCGTCTACCTTGTTCGATGGTACAAAATGCCTCTGTAGAACAGGGGCGCTTTTGACCTTCTTCTTGAATGAACTGAGCTGATCACTGAGCGACGACATGCTGTTGCTGGGTGGTAAATTTGCTTCTGGTTCGATTTTGGAGGGAATTACTGCTGGTGAAGCTCCTTTTATTACCCGGGTGTCTAAGAGGTAGGGCTAGGGCCACGTATAAAAGAAGAAGTTGCAGCGTGAAAAATTTCTCTTTTTCTTTCCTTCTTCAACCGCTCTTGTTTGCTTCTGGTAACTCGTAAATAGGCGATTGGTGCGTTTACTGCAGTGTACACCTCGTCTTGCTGTGCTTGCACAGTCTGTGTTCCCATGAGTGGCAGAGCCAGAGCGAACTCAAGCCGGAGGCAAAGCCAATGGTAATCATTCTTAAAACCATCGCTCCTAGGAGGCCGCTTTTTGCAGGCTACCCATGAAATGGTGATGACCTATGTAATGATACACAAATACGTACGACTGTAGCAGTCAATGATATTACATGTCTTTTCCTTATTAATCAGGTTTTACTTACTGATCAACCACACAGTTCCTGGAATGTCTGCCTTTTGGTCCCGAAATTTCTTCGTTTAAGCTTAATTCACGTGATTTCACCTCGTAGTCCCCAGATTCCAGAATGCCGAGAGCGAGCAATTGTTTCCACCAACCATGCTTCGAACTGTTCGACATTTAGGCCTGCTGTCTTCTTCTTCAGGGCTACTCACACGCAAAATGGCTTCAATGGCTTATTCCGACAAGCACACAGAAACTCTCGAGTCCTACACCCCTTGTGATGTCGCCGACGCTCTCGTCAAGTACGGCCTGCCTCATGGTGGCTACTTCCCCAACCTCGTCCAACTGTCCAAGTCACCCAGCGGCACCACAGCCGTTGGTCGAGCTTACACCGTGCTCTACGCACCCATTGACGACCCTAGACCTCCTGTGAAGGGTGGTTACATTGATACGGCTCCACCAGGCTCAATTGTTGTCATTGGCACTACCCCAGACGTTCAAACTGGAGGCCTAGCTCCGTACACCCGAATTTCGAATGCGTTATACGGAGGCCTCATGAGCACTCGTGCACAGTTCCTTGGCTGCAAGGGTAGTGTTATCTTGGGCAAAATTCGAGACGTAGACGAACACAATGCTCTTGGGTACCCTGTATTTGCTTATGGGTTGGGCACAAGTGCTCCGACCAAGGTTGTCAAGGTCGTCGGCGTGAATGTGCCCATTGAAGTACAGGTACCGAGCCAGCTTGCACAACCGGACAAGTCAATTGAAGTGAGAGTTATCAACCCCGGTGACTATATTTCGGCAGATGGAAACGGTGTTGTAGCTATTCCCGCCAGTGATGCCGACTTTGTTGATAAGGTGCTTGCCGCCATTCCACCTCGAGTAAAGGCTGACGAACTGGTCGCCGAGGATATTAAGCAAGGTGTACCTGCTGGACAGGCCCAAAAGGCCCGCCGTGCAGGACTCTAATTAGTTACCACTGCTGTAGGAAATTGATTTAAAACATTAACATATAAAATTAAAGAGAAAAAAAAAAAAGAAACAGATAAATACGAAGAAGAAATATTAGGCAGAGGCTTGAGCTTCTGTAGGGTGAGCATGAGACTCTGCATCCTTCTTCTTTTCCTTCTTCTTCTTGCTTTTAGCGGCCTCTGCAAACAGTTCTTCAAACACTCGCACTTCTTCCTCTTCTTCCTTTGTACGAACGGTGTTCTTAAAAGTGCGGCCCACAATAAGAAGAGCCTGAGCACGTTCTAACCGCTTAGCGAGGGGTACCTTCTTGTCATACAGTACTGTATCGCAAACCTCGCGCAGGACGCTTTGGATTTCAAAGCGAGATCCATTCCAGGCAGCAGCCAGAATTTTACCCATTACATGCCTCTCCATTAAAATCTTTTCTTCCATAGTCCATTCTTCGCCCTTTTCCTCAGCCTTTGCCATTTCTTGCATGGTCATTTGAGCATCCAGAGCAGAAGAAATAGCATTCCAAGAATCCTTAACGAGAGTTCCCTTTTCCTTGAACTTGCTAAAAATACCAGAAATTCCAAGAAACTTCTGGGACTTCAACAAGGTGGAGGCTTTCATGTAGTAAGTAGTACCAATGGCATGCAACATTTCAATTCCAAACGACTCCATCTTAAGCTCTTCAGCTTCCAAACGAGTCTTCTCCTGGAACGCAAAAGTGACGGTCTCACTCTTGTCCGTCTCAGTCCAGATGCTAAGTCTCTCAATCAATTTCTTGGTCAATGTATCTACACGCTCCTGATGAGCAATTTTGCGTTCTTCAGCGTACTTGTCAAGCTCCGCCTTTTGTGCTGGAGTGAGCTTGCCCTTATCTTTCTTCTTTTTCTTTTTGTCAGCGTCGGACTCGTGCTCATGCTCAGTGGTCGTAGTTGAAGTGCTACCAGGAGTAGCGGCAGAAGTACCAGTCTCACCGCTAGTGATTGCTAAGTTGCCTAATTGTGAGGCAATAGGCTTCTCAGTTCCAGCGACGTCAGGAGTGGTAGTCGGAGCAGCAGTGCTATAAGCGGAGGGAGGAGCTGCGTAGGCAGTGGCAGTGGGGGTGCTGCCCGGTGTTTCCTTCTCAGTGGTTGTGGTGGCAGAAGCCGAGGTCGGCGTTGCTGTACTAGTAGGAGTCTCCTTTTCAGCCGTTTCACTGGGCTTCGAAGAATCGCTTGCATTATCCTCTGCGTTCATCTCTTCCTGTACTGCAACCTCCATAGATTTAGTCAAATCCTTAATGAGCGAAATTTCTCCAATGAGATCGACGAAAGCTTCTCCGCCGAAGATACTGGAGATGAGTTCAGCTGGATCTTCGAATCCATCAGCAGGAACAGCCTGTTCCTTACCAAATTGGTCATATCGCTTTCGAAGGTCTTTATCGCTAAGAACCTGGTAAGCTTCAGATATTTCTTGAAATCGCTCATGAGCGTTGGGATCGTTGGGGTTCTTGTCAGGATGGTGAAGAATGGCTTGTTTACGGTAGGCCTTTTTGATTTCAACCTCCGTGGCGTCAGGCTGCAAGCACAGCAAGTCGTAGTACGCGGTATCGACGACGGGCATGATAAGCAAAGCAATGAAAGCGACCAGATATATGAGTAGTTACAGCCCTTAATTGACAGTGCAATATCTCTTTCTTGCCAATCAATAATACTCGGCAAAGGTGGAAGTACAAAGTACAAATCATGCCTTGATACTTACAAAAAAAAAAATGAAAACGGGGTGAATCAAAAACCCTAAACCTACCATCAGGGTAAATTTTGATTCAACTGAAGCAAAACAAACAAAACTTGGACCTTCAATGTGCAAGCGCTTGGCTTCCTCTTGACGATTCACGCCTAAATCGCTGTACCAAAAATGCCCCCTGTTGCTAGTTTTTTTGCAAATGCATTTGTATCGTACCTGAAAATGGGCCTTGACCAGCTGCAGGTTATGGCAAGCCCGCCAATTCAATCATTGATCTCCAATCCCGATCTGTTTACGGTAATACTTGCAATCGTTATCCTATACGTTTCACTGCTCATTTTAATATCTACAACGAAAATGATATACCGAATGGTTGTGAATCTCATCAAATTCACCTTCTTTTTATGCTTCATCGGTCTCATTGCCTGGTGTTATATTCGTGGGCTTGAAGGCATGCAGGAAGATATCAATTACCTTACGTCAACTGGACAATACGCTGACTTATATGACGGCGACTTCTCACAAAAGGTGCACCAGGCTGCCCAAACGCAACTTAAAAACTTTTTGTTTCCAAACTAATGTATAGCCTATTTATTTTACTTCTTTTTCCTAAAAAAAATCTTACTTGGACTCGTCCTTCTTCTTGTCGTGTCGCTTTCTATCCCTTCTGTTGTTGTCATTTTGCTCCTGCTTCTCAGGGTAGGAAATGTAATCCTGTACCAATTGATTCTTGGCGGTATTACGGATAAACCAGTCGGCATACTTGCGGCTGTTTTTGGTCTCGCTGATGTGGATCAGATCATTCTCAAGGAAGATGTCAATATCAGACATGTTGGCGGGCTCACCATTGATAATATCTCCCTCGGTCCAGTGAAGCTGTCGGTTCTTAAGTTTAAAGTTGATCAGGATACTGCGTAGTTCATCAGGGGTGGTTTCCAAAAATGTGCAAAGCTTGCTGATATCCATCGTGGCGTACAAGTTAAGGTAGTTCTTGAGTGAGGGAGCAGTGACGCTATTAGTAATGTCAGCCATAAAAACCTTGGCATGATAAGCAGCAGGAGCACCGTTAAGTACGGGGTTCTCGAAGTCAGGAACACTAGGAGAAACGAACTTGGGAGCAGAAAAGATGAAGAGCTCCTCAAAGATGGGAAGAGCGTCAGCACCACCGCGTTGCATCTTGAACAGCTGCTCGCCATACTTCTCACGGAGACCAGTGTGAACAACCTCATCAAGCTTAGTGGGGTTCAAGGCCATGCAGATGGCAAGAAGAGCGTACATCTGATCTGACTTCTTAGAGACTGCATCAAATTGGGCAGATCGGTTGATGTTCTTAGTTCTCGAAATAAAAAGGAGAATGTGTGAGAAAGCCTTGATAGCATCAGCGTATCTACGCAGCATCATGTAGCAGAAACCAACGTAATAGTAAGTGGTGAAGTGAGCAGTAGCTACACGAGCGAAGAACGCCTTTTTGTTGAGCTGAATGCCCTCCATAGTCTTGAGAGCAAGGGAGTAATCACCCAAAAGAGTGTGAACACGCAGCAATCCAACCATGGAGAAGTAGCCAAGAGTCTTGTACAAGATTCTTGAACCATACTCACCAGCAACAGTGAGAGGGTCCTTACCAGCCTTAAGGGCCTGCACTTGCTCATTGATCTTAGACTTTCCAGAAAGAGAGTACAGAACATTAAGTACGCTGTAAGCTCCCCAGATCTCAGGGTTCTTCTTGAGGAGGTTGATTTCCTCAGTATTAGTTCCACGCTTGATGACTTTACTTCTGTAAATGCAGAAGTTGTTGAATTGGTAAATAAACTCATCAATGATGTCCCAAGCCCAGTAACTGGGCAGCTCAGTATCAACTGGTCCATCAGAATTCAGAATGTAGTTGAAAAGCTTGCAGTAGTTTTCGTAGGAGTGGAATCTTTGTTCGGCCGTGGGCTGTAACAGGCCATGGAGATGGCGGTAGTAGACTTCGGTATAGAAAATCAAAAAAGTAGGATCATTGACCAAAGGGGCAACAACAGTCTCTGGATCAGGCCAAGGTGAGTTTTTGTAAAAGTTTTCGGTCAACTTGTTGAAACCATTCTCGTAGCAAAGATGGAGTTCAAACACATTGCCTTCGTTGAACTGCTTTTGGAAGTGGAGAAAAAAATCCTTCACAGCTTCAGGAATGTGACTGCTCTGAAAAAAGTTAGCTAGGCCTGATCAACCAGAATTGTACTTACAGCACGCGATTGTTGTTCTCTCTTGAAGACCTCCTGCTGCTTGGCCAGTTGAGATTCATCATAGCTATATATTGTCAGTTGAGACTTTAACTTTGATGTCTTAAAAACTCACTAGTTGTTTCCAACAACGATAGACTTGTCGTAATAGGGCTCGTTGTCGCCAAATTCGTAGCTAGTTTTGCTCATGATTGATCGATTTGGGGTCACAATTCGTGTAGCTTCGTGGTGATTCAAATTTTTTCAGTAGTTTGGTAGACTCGAAATCCAGGGCTAGGGCTAACAAGTACGGCCCCAAATATTTATGGTTCTTGCATTTACTGTGGGTTAGGAGAAAGCCCGTTGTTGGTCATTGAATCGACCTTCACCAGCACACAAAACAATTAATACAGATTCCAAGTATAGCCTACAATGTACCATTTAGTCAAAGGGATATACTCTGATCTCACAAGAAAAGAAGGTGCGTGTTAAATATTTTGTGCTTACATATTCTAACGATACAGAGTATTCGGTGCTTATCTTGGGCTTGGACAATGCTGGCAAAACTGTAGGTTCTCTAGGCTGATCTAGTAGACGCTGCTACTGATATTCTAGACACTTTTAGAGAAGCTTAAGAGCGAGTATTCCGAAACAAAGAAAAGCTTGCCTCCTGACAGAATTGCCCCGACAGTTGGGCAGAATGGTAGGTTTTACTTCACAATCGTGAATCCTGTTAACAGCGACTATAGTTGGCCATATCACATTTAACAAAACTTTACTAAGGCTATGGGATCTTGGTGGCCAGGAGAACTTGCGTACATTATGGGACAGTTATTACTCTGAAGCTCATGCTGTGGTTTTTGTTGTTGATTCTTCGGATAGAGAGCGCTTAGAGGAATGCAAAGCCACCCTAGGTAACGTTACCCCAGATATTGAAATGCGAAGTTCTAACGGATTGACAGAAAATATCATCACCAATGAGGATATTGAAGGTACGCCAATACTGATGCTAGCAAATAAACAAGATCGCGAGGACAGGTTAGAGGTTGAAGACATCAAAGAGATATTCAACAAAATAGCAGAGCGAATGAGTGCCCGAGATAGTCGGGTTTTACCTATTTCTGCACTCTCAGGGTATGCTACTATTTTTGTTAGAAGGACTACCGGACACTGACTCAATTGTAGGACTGGAATTAAAGAAGCCATTGAATGGCTAACAACTCGCCTTGTTCGCAATAAACAGGCCCGACCGCCAAATTTAAGATAACCAAACCGTAACCGCAGCTTTTAAAGGATTTAGATGCGAATGTTTGAAATCAATCCCTCAGCTCTTTGGTTGAAAGGAGTTATCCCCGAATGTTTTTGTTTTATTATTTTTATTATCTAGGCAGCTGCCTTACTGGCATGAATGAACTGAATGAACTTCCCTGGCCATGTTCTTCTAAACCTACCATTGCAATATTGAACTCTGATACATCTTCTGGTAGACATATGATGGATAATTTACTCTGATATGAAGGTTATGTTTCAAAGAATTTGGAATTGCGAATGCATTTGGAAATACATCATACCCGCTTATCTTACTTGAACATCATAGTATTGAAGCTTGTGTTCAGTGGTCCAGAATTTCCCCTCGACTGTCACGAAATGTAATGGAATACAATGAAATAAAGAAAGTCTTGTAGCTTAATGAAAGCCAAAGGATTGGCACATTCTAAAAATTTGTAGTGAATGCATTTTTGGTTTCTTCTAATATCTGCTACTAAGAATTTTTAAAACTAACAACATTGGATAGACATCTGCTGTGGAGGCTATTTATCTATGCCACAGTATCTAATGATTTCTTAATCTGAGCCACTGTTTTGATAGCAACGTCATCGCTATGACGAACACAGAAGGCATGCATTATCTGTTTAGGAGACTCTTCTGTCATGACCTCCACGTCAATATGGGGTTCATTCCCATAAGTCTTTGCAACTGCGGCCCTGACTGCAGGTGGGACCCAGTGGTCGTCTGTAATAAAAAACGCCCAAATGCGATAGCCATTTGACTCGTCCCAAAATCCCTTGATGTCTTCGGGCTCCAGTTCGGGGCCAATGCGGTACATTTCTTCCTTTCCAAGTGCTAGAGCTTGTCGAATAATGCGGGGTTTAGAAAGGAGCGATACTGCTGCGTCAAGAGATTCATCAGGAGGGTAATCCATTACATATGATATCAGTCTTCGAAGCTTTTGCTTCGAAACAGTCCAGTTAACAAACTGGATAAAGCGTCCAGCAAAATAGCCTGGATCACTAGTCAGCATTTCTAATCTCTATTATTGTTAGTTCAAATCTTTTCTTGATCTGCTATTCTTACCATTAATTTAGAGCCACGGTCACTCTTTGCAATATCCGCAACAGTTGGTGTCAATAAACCTATGAGCTTGATTTTCATGTTTTTGTTGGCCATCGATTCAACGGCGATTCTTTGAATCATCCATGCTCCAACTGAGTGCCCGCACAAGATCACCTCACGAGGTTTGTCGGATTTTTTTCTCAGCACCCAGTCATTCAGTAGAGAGATTTTGTGTGATATTTGATCGTCGAGAGTTTTAATGGAATCACCAGGGGAAATTCCAAAACTTCTGACAGCCATGGTGTCGAATCCAACATGGCTAGGGCACACCAACTCTAACTCAGGCATCTCTTTCTTTAGCGACTTGAGGTATAGGCCGTAAAATTCAGAAAGCCCAGGATTTCCAGGAATCATGTAGAATAAAGGACCGTCACCATCAATGTGATATACGGTCGTTGGCGTAACATGGTTGTCTAAAACTAATGGCATCGAGATAAGTGAAGTGATTGATGTTAGAAGAAAAAGTTGTTATCGGGAGGAAAAAAAAAGTTCCCGTTGCATACAAATATTCAAAATTTCATATGAAAAATCTTTATCACGCTTATGTGTTTATATGATGAGCTACGGAAGACAAACCCAGGTCTATTTAGGAAAATTTTTACTCACACGACCATTCGCCTCCGTGCCATTTTAGCTCGGTGACTTCTGTGATCAAGAAGGAAAAGAACCATGCGTATCCCATAAGGTTGAACTCTATATAGTAGCAGGCATGCACGTTTACAGAAACTTGGCACTAGAGCTCCCTTAAATCTTTAAAGGGTCCATGGGGCCAAAGATTTGGGCCTGTTTTAAGATACCAGACCCACTGAACAGAGAAAACAACCAAGCTTATAAAATATTTTAGTTTTGATTTGATAAATATACAATATATACTTGAGTATAACAATGCCAATCATGCCGTCCCGAGATTTTCAATCATGGTAGTCAACATGTCAAAAGTTAGTTGTGCTTCTTGCCGTTCGAAAGATTCATCGAGATCAGAAACACTGGCACCAGTTATATAATCCTTGAGACTAGACTGGTATTCTATAAGAGTGTCGGCCGGCATTCTGGACGTTCCAAAATGGTTGCATACAATTCCCTTAATCGCCGGATACTCGATGGTAAGCCATGCAAGGATAATGTCTATATTTCTGAGTCGTTCTTTGCCTGCCTTGAGTAATAGACCTTCTTGCTCCAGTTGGGCCGCATATCGCCGCATATCAGCATCTTCGTCATCTTCTTCATCACTAGGAGCCGTGTTCTTCAACTGCTTAACTTGAGATTCGAGTGATAGTTTTGCATCTTTACGCAGTTCGAAAAGCAGATGGAGTTTTTCATACTCATTCTCTGCAAACCTCAATGCTAATTTCTTCCTCTTCCATGTCCCTAAGGGAAGCCATCGAAATAGGTAAGCCAAAACCTGTAAAACATCGTCTAGAGAGGGCTTGTGAGCTTTCTTGTCTTGAACAATCCTTCCCACTAAGCGTTTAGCTTCTTTTCCCTCCGCTATCTTAGCTGCTGTGAGTCCTCCGGTCGTGCCTTTCAGCGCTTCTATCAAAACCCGGTATGCATCTTGTCTGATCCATAGGTTAGATTTTGAGGACGACTCCTTGATGAGAATAAACATCAGTTCAACTCCTTCATTTTGAATAAAAGATTCAATTGCGTTATCTGTTCTCACACTGCATACTAATGTATCAAACAAATCTTTGAAATATCCTTCTTCGTCGCTTCCTTTTCGTACGCCCTTTCTAACAGGTGCTATAGCTTGCAATAAAATATCAATCCCATCAACTCCAGTCATAATGTGATTCGAGAACCTAGGAGCTGTCACTAGGATAGACGCCAGTAACTCGGCAATCGTTTGTTTAATAGTAGTAGGTGCATTCTGTAAGGTCAACGTGTTTAAAAGCCATTGAAACAACTTTGTTTCGTATAGTGCAAGAACAATGGTTTCGCGACCGAGAGAGTTGAGATTTTCCACTGTTCGTAGCGCATCTGCGACAGCCTCAGTGTCCAGTTCATCCCGTCGCCGTTTCTCTTCAAGAAAGTCCGTAAGAACATTTCCATAATCATGGGATTTCAGTAAATCTTCAACGAATACTTTAATATCATCTTCGTCAGCGCTGTTGTCAATATCCACTAGTTCTCCAATCACTTTAATAGCAGAGTCCGCAATATCTGAATTCGCGTGATTGACCAGCGAAACTAGTGTTTCCACGCTTCCAGATTGAACAAAAACCGGTAAGAGCTCAGTCTCTCCGAGGACTGAGAGCGACTTGATTGCTTCATCTAGCGCGGCTTCTGAATCCATGAATCTGTAGGGTTAGAGTAAATTATAAAACCTGAGAATAAATACATACTTCAAAGGCTCATTCTGGTATTTCACTCGTAGCTCCATATTGTTCAAAGCAGCCTTCTCGAAATTCACTAGCAACTTGGATAGAAAATGCTTGTCATAAGTTTCAGGCTGTACTGTTAGCTCAGTATGAGAGTAGAAAGCAATTGTTCTTACCCCCGTTTGTAGATCATTGTCTTCAATGTACTTTCGAATTTCGCGTTGGCGGTCAGTCATTCCATCATCTTCAGGTAGGGGCGGTGGTGCTGGCCCAACCTCATCGTCATCAAGGCGCGCAGACTTTTTAGGCGTTTCTAGGTTTGTTAATAATGCCCTATGATGACAGTCATACATACCCTCCGTGAAAGGGTCCTTGCGTTTAAGATCTTCCAAAGGTTTCTATCATTGTTAGCGATATTTGGTGGCCTCTTGAAGTCAATACCTTAAATAGGCTGTCGATGTCTGACATTTGGTTAGGTGGTGATAAATCGCGAAAATTGGGAGGAGTAGCAAAATAATTTTCATCTCGCATCCCCACCACATTAGCACTATAATCATGGCGAACACAGACAACACTCCAGCACCACAAGACAAAAGCCCTGACAAGAGCCCTGATGCTGCAATTTCTGATAAGAAAAAGGCTCAGTTGGATCGACTTAATGCGTTACGCCGACGAAAAACAGAATCAGCACAGAGTAACCGCAAAGAAGTTCACAAAGAATATGCCGCTAGCCAAACCGACCCCAAACTGGTCGCGAAGTTGGAACGACAGAAGGTCGAAGCTGAGTTCGAGCTTGCTAAGTTAGAAGACAAACAGAATGGTAAAGATTTCGAGAGGCGGCGAGCTTGGGATTGGACAGTCGAGGAGAGCGAAAAGTGGGATGAGAAGCTCAAGGAGAAGCAAAAGACGAAGGAGACCGGCCACTTTTCAGATTTCGCCAGCGCTGCGGAGCGGGCATACTTGAAGGACATTGGCGACATCAAGCCCGACTTTCACGTATACCAACGTGAGAAGCTGGAGGCGCTCAAGAAAAGCGCCACATTAATTGAGGGACCAGATGGTGAACCGATTCTGTACGATCCCGACAGCAATGGTGGCAACTCCTTAGACTCGCTCCACAATAAGCCTTCCAAAGAAGCTGTCGATCGACTTGTAGACAAGCTGAAGAAGGACGACGTTAGGCGAATGAAGAGACGGCGCAATAACGACGACGATGAGCACGTCACTTATGTTAACGAGAAAAACAAGCAGTTCAACAAAAAATTGTCACGGCATTATGATAAATACACGAAGGAGATTCGAGATTCTTTCGAAAGAGGCACCGCCTTGTAGTTGTCTACATATTATTTATTGAAAAGCAAAGATTTTACCTGAAGACACACGCCACCGTTTAGTAATGAGCTGCTGCGAAAGGAACCATGGACAACCCATGAATATATGGTTGACTTGTATTTTGTTAACCCGGTGTCTTAAATGGATGAAGAAGCGTGTTATCAGTTCCTTCGACAATTAGGATACTTTTAACACGATTTATCGATTATACAGAGTGTCAAATATGGCGCTCATGGCTTCTAGGGTAAGGATAGAGAGATCGATAATGATAACTGTGCTTTATTTTAAAATTTCATATTCTCTCTCAGTTAAATCTAAAGAAACAGAGTGAGTAACAAATATTAACAGCATTCCTTGAGTCTTAAGAATAACTATTATAGACCAAAAGCATAACTGTAGTACTATAATCATGTGTCCAGTTTTTGAACACAGCTTGCTAGGACAACATTGAATCTTATGATAAGCAGTAAACAAAGAAAAAGAGTTGAGCAGGCAATATGGAATCACCAAATGCCCTGCTATGATATAGGTTTCAGATGCAGTTTAAAATCCAACTAGATTGCCCACCCTCTGTTTATGTTATAAGTGAAGCCAAAATGAAATAAGTGGCAAAGGGGACATTCAAATGTTCCTCATCTCACGAAATAGCATGTCTTCAATTCCGGCATTATGAGAAAGTGAAAAGCTTGAAGACTTACCAGACTCACCCTGTTTATATTTCAGTTGAAAGCCCTACTCAATGGCCACCTAGTTTCGCAGCGGATAAGTCTATCTATAGTGAAAAAGATTAATTTCTTTCTCTGTTTGCTAGACCCAGGTATAACTTCTCTCAATCGAAAGGTAGAGATGATTCGCAAGTTAACTATGCTAGTGTTTTTTTCGACTTGGTAAAATAAAAGCTATGTAGAGACGTTGTTAAAAGATGATAAATATATTTTAGAGAAGACTGACACCTTTTAGTTTTGGAAAATAGTATGCTCTTCAATGTAGTTTTTTTAGCTGATATAGAATAAAAGGAAAAAGAAAGAAGACCAGTAGATGAAAGTAACCAGAAGAAAGACAGTTAGTATGCAAATAGAAGTCCTGAGATGAGAGTAACACCGGACTAATAATAAGTGTATTCTTACACGTTGGCACCTGAAAATAGGCAGATTTCTCGAGAAAACAACATTGCAGCCATAAGCGTTTATATCACACGCGTATACACAGATTTAGTACTACACTGAATAAAAATATATAGCGACTTCATATCTTTTAAAATGTTTGTTGCACCCCATACAACAGAGACAATGTTGTTGTAATTGCCCGTTCGATTTAAAGCAATTTCTTTGCATTTCAATGTTCCTACCAACAACACACATTTCGTCCCATGCTTTATGGGTAGCATCTTTTTGGGTTAAGCATTCTATTTCAGGGTCCACTCCTGTATTGCGAGGTAGTTCATTTGAGGTTAGCTATTCAATGTTTAAATAGCTGCCAAATTTTCATGTCTGCCATAACCGAGACTGCAAACACTATGTTGCTTTGCAATGAGCCTTAAAAATGAAACAAACATACTTATGAATGACAACTACTAGCATGAACATGGAGATTGAGGCGATTAAGCTGTTGCACAGATTCAACCTTCCATTAGCAGGTACAAACATGCTTATAAGTTGGAGAAATAAAGTAATATATTGCGAAGTTACACGGAAGGCTTAAAACTACGCCATTTGTAAATTATTCGTAGATTCAAGTGCACGCCATGATGCCATGTCCAATTTTGGCCCGTTATGTTTGTCCATTGTACAAGATTGTTTTGTGGAGAAGCTGGGGACTGCATAGTATATACTAGTAGTCAGTCAATGCTAGTCATGTTTTGTCACAGCCAATGTGAATCTGTAACGTAGCATGCAGTATACATCGAAAATACTAATACTGATCTAAGTTTGATTCCTTTGTTTTTAAAGGTTTTTTAAAGCGTCAACTTGCTTTGCACAACGATGCTTTCGGATGCTGCATTAATTGGCCAAAAGATTTTATTTACATTCAATTCCAGGGCTATTTAAATGACAGTGAATAAAAAAACTACCTGAGAGCAACTCGGAAAGCAGGATACTAGAAGTCTTTGAGAAAAAGTCGCTGGAGTTACCTTCTAACATCCTTTACGTACTCGTTGAAGACGTAGTAACCAATCCGACACCTTTCAAGTTCACCCATGAAGGGAAATAAGATGAACACTAGGATTCACGGAAAGTCATGGACGGTATTTAAACATTTCTGTTGATCTAAGTGGATGACAGAGCCAACTTTGCGTATTGAGATAAATTAAAATCTAAATAATGGACCTCGTTATATCCAAAAGGCGTCAGCTTATCATTATGAACCTATTTTATATACCACACATTTTGGGGTATGTCCTACTTTTTAGCTTCGCTACTGTTAACAGGTAGTTGTTATTTTCTTAGCATTTTTACGAAATAGTCTTGTTCTAAACAGAGATTTGTTTTTGTTATGAATCTTTTCCGATTATGTATTTATTACAGACATTTTCAACATCTCTGGCATAACTTTTCAAGCAAAATGAAGCGATAGGATTTGAACTTTCATGGATTGGTTTACACAACCAAATAAAACAGCTAGCGGCAAAAGATTATAGTACCTCCTATTAGATATCCTCACTCGAGGTTTGTTTTTCGTAGTCAAGTATCCGTCTTTAGCTGTTGTCACCAACACATACATGAGTATAGGATGTGCATACTTAACTACAGGGCACTAAAAGGTTCTATGCTAACCGTTGGACTGGCTACATCTTTTGATATGGGCGCCACAGATGGTGAAATAATTGGCAGTTCTATATTAGCAAATAGTAGATAGTCGATTGTATGTGCCGTGTCTCAATAAGCATAGACAGCATACAAAAAATAGAAGCTTAGTGAAGCCTAAAGTAAAGTCTTTTTCCATGGAACTACACCATTACCTTCTCTCTGTTGTGGCCGGAGTACTCATTGTTGCAATTTCAAGGCCCGATTCATTTTGTTGCAATTATTTTGTAGCAAGTGCTAGTAAAAAGACCAACTGGGAATTACTGGTAGGAAAACCTAATTGGGAAACGCTGGCAGGAAAAAAAACATTTGGGACTTGAAGTCTCATGTTATAAGTTATAAGTTTAGAAATATTGGTACAACAACCAGACTCTGAAAACTTTTACGCCTGAAGATAACTATACTTCACGTTTTTTTTCTTCACTATATTGCTACAAAAATGTATCAATAGACTGCTCAGTAACATTCATACTGTCTTTGTGATAGCATCTACTATTGTCAGTGTTAACTCAACTCAAATAGTATTCCGCAGTTGACATATAACAAATAATAATAATAATAATAATATTTAACACCTTCCAAACCTTAATTTCGTAGATAAAACTTATTACTCGAGTTTTCGCTGTATTAAAACTTCCTGTGGTGTGAATGCCAACCTCAAATACGGTACAAGAGAGAACTTGGAGCCTGGACCCATGTACTTTAGAAAAAAGTAAAGGATAAAAAGTTAGCTGGACTATCCCAACATTCTATAGTTAAAAGTAGCTGGCATTTCTCAAGCCCAAGTGTAACAGAATGGAAAAGATTTAAAGGGCGCATTTAATTCTATGAAAGTTTGTCCCTCTATAGCTTTCAAGTTATCCTGGAAGCTTAGGGTACACTTGAGACAGATAACACTTGATATCAAGAGTTTAAGAGCTTTACAAACCTATAAGCCAGCCTTCCCAAACCTGCAAAAACTCCAAACCTGCAAAAACTTCCCGAAGATCGGTGCAAACATAATGCGTGCTCAACATCCACAGTAAGCTCATCAAATATTGCACTTGAATTTATAATGTTTTAGACTTGTTATTGCGGCCACTGTGACCTCTGGTGTTGAGCGCTGAAGAAAAAAGACCTGCTCTGATTTGGATCAGTAGAAATCAAAACATTCAACGCTTGAAGATAGCTGATAGCGCAGGAATCGGTCTCTTATGGAATATACATACTGTGTGTTAGGGGTCATCTCACGCTTTCTTTCCCAGCAGCGCTTGGTTCCACGCATACGATAATTAGCACCTGAGTTCTGTGCGCTTCAAATGCTGGATCGATCGATCTGCCCGGAGTTAGCGTTGAGGCTTCGGCGTTTGAGATGCGTTCAAGTTGTTCGAACATTTGAAATCAATCTGTACATACATGTATACAATAATTGCTTCGAAGTCTGCGCTGAAGGCAGGATCCAAGATCTCGGGCCGCGTGAATAGAGTTGGAACGGCCGGGCCCGAATCCAGTCGGTACCAAAAAACGTGTACGCGTTGAGACAATAGAAAAGCAAATTAGCGATGACGTCGCGATCGATCGAACGTAAATTTGATATATGGCGCACTGGCCGGCACAAGTCACGGTGCGCACTTGACGAAAAAAAAATAAAATAAAAATACGGTATCTCGGTACACATGTACGCTCACAATCCCAGGCTAGCTTAGTGAGACAATTGTTGCCAGTTAACGTTGAACGCCTTTAGCGCGCTTTTTCAGCACTCACAAACTCAATTCGAAATAAAAGCATTATCCGCGCATCAAGGATGTTGAAAACAAAGTCCGTCAAGCTTTCTCTTGAAGAAACCAATCTCGAGTTCGATTTCTAGTTCGTAGGTTTGCAGGATAGGTAGTCTGATCCTTCTAGTCAACTGCGGTAACATGAACTAGCTGCACAATTAACACTAGTTTAATAAGACCGTTTGAGGAACATATGCTTTACATAGGATGCACGCGGTACCGTGGTCCAAAGTAAAGTCTACATGGTATTAGCTTTTCCGAAATATCTGAAGTTGAACAACATGGAAACTCGACATCGGAACAAACTTGAACATCAATCAGTGATATGAAATTCAGAGTCAGGAAGGCTCTACGGTATTATTATTATTACAGAACGTTGAACAGCGCACAGCTTAATTAGAAACTCTTCTGCGAATACACTGTCGCAAGTGTTGTTGCTTTCAAACTTTGAACTTTCTAAGTCCAAAAGCTCCTGGGCCATGACAGTACGTAGAGTGCATGAGCCCCGACTTAAAAACGATTATTTGGCTGACCCGAGCATGACGAGCTTCAAAGTTGCGTGGAAATAAGCATAGCCGGTACCCTCGAATGTATTTCAAGGAAATCGACATCCTCAGACTGTAGACGCACGCACGCGATATATATCTGCCTTGCATGCCTATTGTGCTGGTCACAGTCGGTGCTAAGCCATCAAGCCGGCTAACTCTCAGCGTGCTCGTAATACCATAATTCCAAGGCAGACACTTGCAAAGAGCGCTGTTGTTCCCGTATAACGAACTTCAGACCATCATGAGGGTTTGACTGTTACCTCCAGACGGAGACCAAGCTTGGCTTATCAATCCCTAAATGAGGACTTTCAGTGCCATCGCCTCGTGTTCAAAATTGGTATATGACGATGTGCCGACCACTGGCCCTCGCCCCCCTGTAATGGGCCGTTTAAGAAACCCATGGCAGGCTGAATCCAGTGTCTACACCAGTACATGCTGGCCACCCCCTAGAATGCGAACCAGCAGGGAAGGCAATTGCTCAGTGCCGCTTGCTCAGCTGTAGATATCAATATCAACCAACATTTGATTGAACCCGTTCTCACACTTATTCACAGTGCTACTCTTGCAGGGCTGAACATTGAACTAAAGTCACATACATTTTGTCTGCCTCATGGCCAGGCCTAGTGCCTTCTAGCAGTACATCGTGCCTACATACTGTGACATACGTGTAGTGCATACATCAATCGCGATACTGATCGTTCAGCCACGGCGCCGGTACCGTTAACTCGACCCCGCACAATAATAATATTTTCACGCACACAAAAAAGCGCTGCTGCCAAATAAATTAGTTGCGCAGTATCCTTGTGCGTTTGCGTTCAAACTGATTCGCTAGAGTAGATGACTCAGTGCTGAGTAATCTGTATTTGCCGTTTTCAAAAAATTTGTTGAAACCGAAAAAAAAGGAAAAAGAAAAACCACAAAACAAATGTTGCCGGCTAGCCGCGGTGCCGATATATTTTCATTTTTTTTATTTTGAGCCTTGAGCTTAAGAATTCTGCATATATACATCAATGGTAGCCTCAGTGCTTAGCAGTATTAATACTATCAATATTGATCATACCAGTACTATTATAGTAGAGCTCGTGTATTATTATTTTACCAGCCTCAGAGGACACCGCATTAATTGGTCCCCAGTGGATGCATCGCCACGAATTTGGCCTCGAGTTGCTGCTCCAAGAACCACAAACACTTGAAGCCTGCGATCGAATTCATGACATCAATTTGCCAGTGTAGGATATGCCAGCGCAGCCTTTTGAACAGGCCCAATATTTTCAATAGCAATGGTCTATCACTGCCCATGGCCCTAGGTAGGCTCAGGAAACCTGGAGCTCACCTCCATTTCAAATGGGACCTTTGTCTTTCGCGGGCCGTGTCGCTTGTTTTTGCATGAATCGCTTCGCGCTGGCGAGACTTGAGTTTCCGCTAGAGTGGCGGTTTCACTCAAAGTGAATACTGCAACGTTTCAAGATGGTGAAGCGGAGCTAAAAGCAGCTGCTCGACGATGAGAATAAATATGGAACATGAATTTCAACATTACACATAACAGAAAAAGGGATAGGAAAGGCACTCAAAGAGAGAAAAAGAAAGAGACCAAAATAAAATAAATAAAACGTAAGAATAATAATAATAAAAAAAAAATAGTAAATTTCAAATCAAGAGCGTCAATTGTCAAGTGGGTGGGCACTTAGGCCGAATGGTCGTGTCGGAAGCAGCAGCGTTCGTTGTAGGCGCACTTGCCAGTCTTGACCCAGTTCTGGCAGGGCTTGGACCGCCACTTGGGGGGTCGGTCCACAACCTTGAGGTCGCGCGTGCCGTGCGCAAACTGGCACTTGTCGCCATAAGGGCAGTTGCCGCCAGACTTGATGAACGACGCACACAGCTCGGTCTTGTACAGCTCGGTGTTGACATTCAGCTTGTTCGCAGCCTGCTTGCGCGAGCTGCTGCGGGTAAGACCACCATTCATTACAGGGCGCATGTCATCGCTCTTGCGAGAAAGCTTGGTGCTGTGACGACGCAAAATGGGCGGCTGCTGCTGTTGCTGTTGTTGATGTTGCTGCTGTTGCTGAAGTTGCTGCTGCTGATGCAAGGACATATTTTCGTTGTACAAGTGCTGTAGCATCTGAGACTGCTGGTGAGGATGATGATGGTCCTTCACATCGTTCATACCGGTCAGGGGAGGTGTAGGAGGAAACTCAGTCATGTACTGAGACTCATACTGCTGCATTTCAGGGTATCTAGGAAACCCGTCATCAAGTATCGTCACATTGGCCTCAGGCAGAGACTTTTCATGAGCAAACGCAGCATACTGGTTGAAAGAAGGCATGGGTTGAACCTGTTGCTGCTGCTGCTGGGGCATCTGGTGGTACAAAGCAGGTAGCGAATGACGGTGTCCTTGCATAAACCTCTGTTGCAGCTGAAGATGCTGCTGCTGAGCCTGCTGCTGCTGAGCACTCATGTATGAAAGGTTCTCAAAAGACTCGTTCATAGGAGTGGCAGGGGTAGTCATGGAGACATGCTGCTGCTGTTGCTGCTGCTTTCTGGGCTGGTTTAATGCAGCCGCGAAAGAGTTGGACCAGATTCCGGATTCGCGGAAAAGGGATGCAGAAGTAGTAGACCTCGTAAGAGGAGGGGTATTGGGCTGGTTGGAGGCGGTTTGGACTTCGGAAATGCTAGATTGGCTCGAGAGAGGGCAAGGTGCAGAGGAGACCGAGTTGGGGGATGCGGGAGGCGATCCCAGCGCATTCGGGACTTGGAGAGGAGTCAGCGAGTAGAGTTTGGACTGCTGGAGTTGTTGCTGCTGCTGCTGCTGCTGAAGCTGGGGGTTTCCCCAGAGAATGGGCAGCGGAGTACAATGAGTATCCGGCAGGTTAATTAGCTGAGGAGATGCCATTGTGTCGGAAATTTCAGCTGGTTGGAAAAGAGTCTCGAGTCTTGTTGGATAGTCTTGATCTGGCGAGTCGTAGTAAGAGAATGTCGGAAGAATAAATAGAATAAATAGGCAAAATAAATAAATAAATTACAATAAATAAATAAATAGAAGGAGAGGGAGAAGAGATGGGGGAAATGGCAAGATGGAGAGAGTGGAAAACAAGACAAGTTGCAAGAACCGCACCAGAGTCGAGGAACCAGGAGTCGAGGATCAAGGATCAAGAGTCAAGAGTTGAAGAATCAATAATGGACGAAGGAGCACCAAACACAAAAGAATTATAATCGAAAACAAGCTGAACAAATGACGGAGAAGAAGAAAGAAAGAAGGAAAGAAAGAGAGAGAAAAAAAAGAGAATCGAAAAGGACAAAAAGGGCGGCGAATCCGTTGACTTTTATTTCTCGGCGGTTTTCGCTTTTTTCGCTTTTTTCGCTTTTTTTCGCTTCCACCGTTGGCCTTGGAAACGAAGTGCTGAGGTAACGCCTGAGTCATGGTTTTATTTTTATTTTTTGGCCCAACAAGAGACGTAATAGGAGGCTTCTATGTAAGTATGATGTAATAGCTGAGTCATGCATTTTTTATTAGTACTGGCAATGCAATAGCACTAGAGAGCACTTGAGCTCTCCTCGCTAAACTTGGTCCTGGAGTTACGCCGAGCAGACCTTGTAATACACTAGACGCAGTATATAGTACTGCATTCGATACGCGAGACAGGTACCGCGACCTATTTTCAATGGTACGCATTTTCTGGTATCCTCATTGGCTTTTTTTAACGGGCACTAGAATTGAGGTTGCCCACCGCGGGACGCTGAGCTCTCTCCCGCTGCCGCCCGCGCACGCGTATTTCAATGATTTCTTTTGGGAACACATGTGCACACATGTGCATGTATTGCATGTACAAACTGCATGCCTGCATGCATTGCATCCAGATGTCCATATTAATCTGTATTTTTGGGTGCGTTATGCATGCAAGTAGTATGTGCATCGCTGCATTTAGCAGTAGGCCGTCACCCAGCAATTTGGAATTTGAGTGAGCGTTTCTCTCTCAAGCTCAAAAGCTGGAATCCTCAATATATTTGATGGGCACAAAGGAAGAGCTCGTTTGAACTTCACCCGCAAACTCCAATGTGAGTATCATTGATCGATGTGAATAGCACCTGTAATGGATATGAAACAGCCAAAATTACACCTGAATTACATGTACTATAGCTATATATGAACATCAGTCGTTCTCTATCTACTATCTAATTCCAGGGGTCAATACCTCCTCGCGATACCATTTTTCACGCTGGTCATCGATGGCTTGGCGCCGTTGTCGCAGCAACTCCCGTGAACGGTCCGCCCGTTGGTTGTCGCGGTGACGTCTAGCGTTTCAGAAGAGTTGCCATGGGAACTCTAGCTTTTTTTGCAGCGTGCACAAGTGGCCTGATCATCAAGCAGCAGCAGCATAGTATGCAGCAGAGCTCAGCAGCAACAAGAAGCTTCACACGGCCAGCGCAGCCTCTAAATGTTTGCAATGAGCCTTGAGCCTTACGCTCAGAGTATCAATCTACTAGCTACGTGCATACCAGATGATTATCGATTCATGTATTCAGCGCTATCGATTAGACGCAGAGCTCGAGATCAGTCAAGAGCTCTAAGAGGTACCGCCCCCGTTGCCGCTTTTCAACCCCCAAAAACAGCACTAGTGCACGCGCTTATAATCACAGCACTTCCAACTTTAACGCGTTCAACTCCACGCGATCTCTAGTGCTCCACATAGTAAATTATCAACCCCACACAATCGCAACTAACTCATCGCGCAGACATAAGTCTTTTGAGATGAGACTTGGGCCTGACAATGAAGCTGCTGGCCAGCGCTGTGGACACGCGTTGAATTTCATGTATTGAAAACCAAATCGGGCGCTGGCTTCAAATTAATATTCTGGAGCTCAAGTGGCCACGGTCGTTTTTAGATATGCTCAAGGCTTATTTCAGCACTCGCCGCATCAGTAACCCCCCACTGTGCATGCAAAAATAATATTCGTAACATTCTGAAAAATACCTATGCGCGTATAGCTATACCCTAGCCCAGTTTATTCACGATCTGCGAGTAATGAAATGATTCATGATACTGAGTGAAAGTTGCACAAGCCCTTGAAACAATACTATGTGCCAGGCATTGAAATCAATGATGAACAGCGCTAGTATTGGCAAGAAATCCCTATATAACATCAATGATTTATGGCAGCCGTGTGGCACTCTGTGATCAGCACTTTGCTCTGCGCATATGAGCGCAACTTCCTAGAGTGCATGGCACATCCGGGCCCATGAGTCGAGGCACGTCGAATATGGATTGTCCTGCCGGTCTATATTGAGCGACCCAATCTCAAACGTCTCTACATGCCGTGTAACGCGTGCTGAGCAGGCCGCTTTGCTAGCTGTTCTATAATATATGTATGCCATGGTGCATGTGAAATTGGCACACTCTCATGGCAGTTGGCGTCAATATTGTTCAGGGGCTTTTTGTCCATACTGGGAGAAAGAGCTGCGCAGTGATCAGCTCTTGTGAGCTCAAACCTTCCCTACATGATTAACTATTCGGGGCGCCATGCCGTGATATAATTACGTACACTCAAAATTCGTATTCTGCACATGTGTTGAGTGGGCATAGAGCACATGCCGCATATGCAATTGATTTCCTCAATATAAACACTCTGTTCAAATTATTATTATCAATTGATCCCAGTGCCTGTGATATTAATTGATATTGTGATATTCAATCAAATCAATTACAAAATGGATTGATATTCCATCCTCAAGTTAGGTTAACTGTCCCTCAAGGCTATCTGACTCTAATTGGTCAGCATTAGCTAGATATCCTGGTAAGCAACTATATATATGAGTGCAGTCAAGTATAGATGGTCGATACCAACTGGAAAGTAACTAAGCCAAGTACTCTTGACGCTGAAGGCTATCCGGAGTAGCTGTGTCAGCACATCGGCTAGCTACAGCACAAACTGCAAAGATAGAGAACTTTGAAAAATCTCTGAACCCGTTGTAGACGGTCCCTGTTAACTTTCTTAAAAGCATGCACAACCTTTTACGTGCTATGGCACCCGCTCAGCGCAAAGCATGCACTTTATGCCAGTCAAGTGACCATGTATTCAGCAAGTATATAATATGTTGGAAAATCGTGAAAAGCTAGCGTGCGTCTATCTGGAGTTCGCAATTGCCCAGTCCGTTGCCGGTATTACCTCATTTGACTACATATCCTGATACTCGTTTTGCTTTCGAATTACATACAATCTGCCATTAAAATTCTGCCCAACGACAATCAATGATTAGTCTCGTAACTTCAGTGTTATTAACAAACATTTGAATGTATCAATGATGTTTGGCCTGCTGCGCTTCAAGCTTCCAAATGTATTGTAATTGACCGACTAAACACATATAAGAGTTTGAAACCTTGTATCTGAAACGCCAGTATACCTCTAGGCCATCTCTAATTAAGAATAATTAGCCTTCAAGTAATCCAGCATTTTACTTTTGCTCTTCACTTTCTAAAAGGCCTTACAGTTTTGCCTTATCACCGGCTACACTAGTTATGGCTTACCAAAGACAAGGCAAAGAGAACAACTGCTGTCCATTTGTTCATCGCGCGGCATATGAGAATAGGGGAGCGATTCAGAAATGACCTCTCAAGAGATAGGTGTTTAACTTTATTAACAGACAAATCAGTATATTCACTACTAGTACTGCACGGGATAATAATGGGCTGTCACATACCTTTGGTAAATAGGACTAGCCCAGCTCCTCTGTACTAGTAGGGTGTTTTCTTCGCTCAAGATGTCTTCCGTATTTTCGCTAACTCCTCATTTTGAACTACCTGACTTATCCTAGCGCATGCAACTTGAGAATGAGAGGCTCAAAACCCTTGTAGCAGTGAATTAATAGTTCTGTTTTTGATTCATGATTTTCAGATGGAACACATAGAATTTGCTATTGACTTTGCAATACTCTGAATCTATGAGTTCGAAAAACACGTGCGGCTGAGCCCATATAATAGCCAAGGTTTTCATACATCCTAAGCACGGAAACAGCACACAGCACATGTCTCATAGTGATGGATGCCATCTTTTAAAAGCAATATGTAAATGCTGCTGGTTATTCACTTTAGAAGCGCGAAGAATCGCCACTGCGATTCCAAGGACTACGGAAACCATGCCAAAAGACGGAACTCAAAACCTGGTAACACCTTAACACAGTAAGCTGACTTTCATGAAACTAGCGATGAGTACTTTCAATAAATAACATCAATCTATAGCTATTGCAACTCAAGTAGTTCATCATTCAGGTTTTAAGCTGTGCGGCATTCAGGTCTGACAATTTGTACCACTTTCCTATTTGGGCTCTAATTCCGCCAAATTTTCATGTGGGGTAGCAAAATTCAGGGTCTACATCACACAGATAACGCATTTTTCAAATTTTTTTTTTATACAAAAACAGATATAACGCTGGACATTTGATCTAAATGAAAACAAAGTTTTTAATGTTTGAAGTTATACAATGTCAACTTCAAGTGCTCTAAGCAACATGTCAACGACAACGGCAGGTTGCAATTGCAGGAAAGAGTGAATAGTCGTTAGCTATAGGTTGGCCGTATATTATCTCGCAGTTTGACAGCACTGCTTCAGCTCCAGTTCCATCTACAGCTTCAACTTTATACTGCTTAAATCTTAGATATGAACCACCTCTCAACTTAAATTCCTGCTCTGGCTTTAACTTTTGTCCCTATCAAGCTCTGATTCTATCACCTCTACTTTTTCCAGTGCTGCTATGTCCTTACTTGTAACATTTATCGTCTTGCTTTGTTGATCATGCAAGCAAGCGCCATATTGCTGAAAAATTCTAGCAATTCTTTCAGCTAAACGCATCTCAACTTCTGGCACTTCATTTACACGTCATGTCTTTTAAAACCCATATGGAAGCTGGTAACATCAAAAGGTTGAGGTTAGAATCTAGACTGCAATTATTTTGTTTTTATGTCATTTCTCTAGAGGTCGCAGCGACAGAGAAATTGAAGAATAATTGTTATGTAAGCTGTATGCGTGCTACCGGTATATACATTTGGATCCAAGCCTAGGAGAGCGTTGCAGAAAACCATATATTTTAACGACAAGTATATCTAAGAATTTCACAAAAAGAAAGGGCGGAGATAGATCAATGGAAAGATACAAGGCATTCTTCTGCTAATGAGTGAGCAGTTTTGAGAAGGGTCCGGTAGTTAGGCTTGCACGAAATGATTAGGTGGCATAAGGAATGTTGATACCAGAGGAGGAATTCTTTAAAAAGCAAGCTTGAGGGTGATTGATATCTACACCAATCAGGCCATCGGCCCAACCAACAAAAAGGATTTTTTTGGAAATCTCAGTTGGCTGCTAAAATGTCTGATGCAAAATTGGAAGGTTAGTTGATAGATGAAAAGAGAATAGTTTTTAGTTGCAGTAAAGGTAAAAGTATAACGTTTAGGTGATAATCAAAAACCAAGGTTCAAAAGTAGTAGTGAGAGGTGTAACTGCAGTAAAAACTCTTAAGCATTTCTTTCTCACTAACAAATTTTAGTTTAGTTTCCACCTTTTAAATGGAAATGCTGCTGCAACTAGGTAATTCATTTGACAAAGATCGAGTCATTTTATCTTTCTAAGCCTTTTTCTCATAAAATATCACCGCCAACAACAACCTCTTCCCAGAATGGCCAAAAGAGCAAGCTGACATGAAAAAAATTAGATTATTAATGTTTTTGGTAGCTAAATACAAGAAGAAAGCCTTTCTAGCTTAGGCAGCATTAAACAAGATCAAATATTTTGACCGAACAATGATAGAGTAAAAACTAATAATCGCCTGTGGACTTACAGACAGCAAACCGAGTAGAGGCATTGATGCGGCAAAACACCTGCATAATAATACTAACGATGTTGAAAGTGTTACGATAATGAAGTTGTAGCTTATTTTGACTTCTTTTTGTTTTGTCTTTGATAATGCCTTACGGCATCATCTGCATCAATAGTGTCACAGCGACTACTAGAATATCTGCTGGTGCAGTATTCTCTTCTTCTTCTTCACTACAATTTCTCCCTTCTTCTCGACCTGGCCTTTCTGTTCTGCTAGAACTACTTCAT
>JAJMAG010000082.1:0-30438 GCA_030564905.1 Geotrichum fermentans
CCAGCCAGGATAAAAGAATTGTGTGATAAGTTCCGGAGTACTTGCTAGTTACATGTATGAATGCTAAATGGGTTGCACACATTGATCATCTTGATGGAAAAATTTAACAGAATGATATTCTAAGAGTTTGGTAAGATGGGCATATATCTTGAAATGGAAGCGTAAGAGCAAGATATCCTACTAGTAGCGGAAAATTGTTCATATAACAAGAGTAATAATAGTGAATTATACAATACGTTTTGAAGATTGGATGACAGTGTATATATTAGCCGGTGACTCGGATATGGCTTCCCGCGCCATACTAGCAACGATCAATTAGATAATAATAATCAATATTAACGAAATGCACACACACACATGTGCGGCACATTTCGTCGGTAGAAACTGATTCTCTGCCAATCACCCTTGTTACCCCCCTCAAGGCAACATATAGGCCATAGTACGTAATATTCAAAGTTTAGCAAATTACAAAGGAATTACTCAAATATGCGCGTTCCAAGGGCAAGCTAGCGCTCAAAAAGTTCGTAGGGAAATGTAACCGCGGCGTATCCGGCTTGAAGGTTTTCGGACTACATTCTTATCAGAGCGCACCCCCACATTCGGCAGTTCTCAACATTCTGTTTCTTGGGGTCAAACGTCCCGGTGTGGGGAAGCTTATATTATGCGCGGCTTAGTAGTACATGAGCCCCAGATTACCATGACTTGAGCCTGACAGTGTGGGTGCAGCGCCCTGCATGCAGAATTTACAACAAAAAACATTCAGCGCGCTTGAAAGCTCCAGTGCTCGAATCCGATGGCCCCTGGTGGGATCGGGTCGGAGTAAGTGACATGTACGCGTACACCGTGAGTACCCCCCGGACTTGAAATTTTGTATACACTGGGTAAAGTGAAATTCTATTCTTTCAAATGTTTTTTGTAACGCAACTTCTCTCGAAACCGTACGCGAGAGTATGCATGAATCCTTAGAACGTTGGAAAGTCTGCTCCTTACCTAACCGTTAATTTGTATTCTAATTCATTCTTCTTACATTTATATATCAACTAACTTTTAGTACGTATAAAAGATTCCAGGCCAATAGCGCCATTTACGAAGCTCAATTTCGTGAGGACCCCAGTTGGCTGCTAAAACGGCTGATCCAAATGTTATGTAGTCGGTATGCATGGATAAACAAGAGTAACAATTGCAGTTTAGTAGATGAAGTATACGTCATCAACATCAATTGAAACTCATGGCTTGAAATATCTGTACTACACACGTAGTTGGCATATATGGGAAGTCTGAAATGGCGGTCTGGGGAACACTTGGCATTCTACGCGGCATCCGAGGAGGGGTCTTTTAATAACTACTTACTACTGCAAAGCCATCAATGATGATTGGGTATTGATATAAGGCACTTGAGTTTAATACATAGTTTGAACGCTAGCTTGGATGGCAGGTGCTCCATGACGCGCGCGCGGCAAAAGGGCAATCAACCGTCCCCGGAAAAAGTTCAACTATTTCCCTTGTTGGTGCTTTCGTTATTGCCGTTTACGGAGTTTAGAAATTAAGCTCAAATGCCAACTCCGAGAGGCGAGCAATGCGAGTTGGCGGTGTGTCCGCACGTAATATAGCTTCCGGTAACGCACGCATATGTCCGAATGTAGTACAACCAGGCACGCAAACCTACTAGGTCTAGAGCCCAGTGATCAATTAATCTACAGTCCGCTCTCTCCCGCTATAGAATTCAAATGTTGATCGTGATCAATGTTCCGACAGCCGTTTGACATTCAGCCGACGTCGAATATAGGTACATGTATATGCGCAGATTTCACCTAGGCTCCAGTCGCAGAAATCAGGATTCACGCCAGCAACATCGTTTCACACCACTGGGATGTTCATTACATAGCTGCAGCTCAACTAGCTACATACCAGATATATTATCATGTGTCGCCGATCGTCAATACGATGATGCCCCCGCGAAAATAAATACCTTGGAAGACGCACTGCCTACATATTGATTCTTCCGGCGCGGGGAAAAATATGCATTGAAGGCGCAGAGATTGATGGGCCATGATCATGACAACGGTACCAGTTGGCACTAGCCTCATGTACTTGAAAAGTGCGCATCATTGATTCAAACGTGCACTTTATGGACAGATTTGGAAGCAACATTTTTAGATGGAAAGAATTGTTGATGATAAAAATAAAAATGGTACACGTCCAGAGAGCAGCAGGATGTATTGGTGATCATTGATGCCTTCAACTCATAATTTCAAGCAGAGAAATGCAAATGTGATCGTCGGCTGACAGTTAACTTTCTGCGATTCCCTCCTCTTTTTCAAAGTTATTCACCTAAAGCTAGCTTTGCTTGGAAAATCTTAGCAAACTTTGCTAATCAACTGGTAGTCCTCCAGTCGTTGATATTAATAGCAAAAATCTTATAATATAACTTAGAAGCCAATCTGTAATAATGAGCCACACGCTAGTTCATTAACTCTTCTACTCCATTAATTGAGATGTAAATTTCGAGTTGTAGAACTGAGCTTCTCAGTGCAGTACATGGTATTTCACAAATTCCAATTACGCACATGCTACAAGCCAACGCCCTTCAAGGTCTCTGATTACGTATTATTTGACGGATGAATAAGAAAAATAAAGAATGAATCAAAAATGAAAAAGCACGGCGATCTTTATTTGATTTTAGCTCAAAGCAGCCATTCATTTCATTTAGGAGACAGAGTTTTGGGATGATCCACCAGCATTGGCGAACGCTTCAAGAGAGCGCTTCTACGTATACAAAATTGATACATGGACGTGCATTTTGAGTTCAGCGCTTGAAATGTTGTTAATTTTTTTTTTTCACATTTTGTCCGCACGCGCCATAGATGTCATCCACCACCCCCACACTAGCTCACTTCCTCCCAAGAAAAACCACTTCAAAGGTTTCTTTTTCCGGCCTGTCACAACCCCCCCCGGAATAAATCAAACTTCAAGCACATGGACACCATGATTGAGCTCAAATTGTAAGTATACATGGAGGAAGGCTAAAACGGTGTCATCGTGTGAAACTTTGGAATACGTTGCTTCGGTTATCCTTGGCGGCTTCATGGATTGAATGATTTCAGGAGACGGCAACCAAATTTCGGCAGCTTCATGATCATCATTGATTTCAAAGTTCAAATGCTTATAAAGGGACTCCTCCTGCCTTCTAGTTTGTGTTTCTTCATCAAAGAAAACATCCTTTGCTTTCTAATGCATCTTTTCACAAATATCAATCTCATAATTGCAGCATGGGCTGGGGTGGCTCATGCTGAATTTGTTAGTCCTGAATACTTTCCCTCACGTATGTTACCACAAACACAATTCAGCTCAAATACTAATTGATTAGCTCTTGGAGGTCGATTGACAACGGACGAAAAATGGACCTACGCCTATGAGCGCGCTAGAGAAATTGTGGCCGAGATGACTATTCCCGAGAAGGTCAATCTTACCACCGGCACTGGCTGGGAATCTGAAGCTTGTGTTGGTACCACAGGAGAAATCGCTCGACTCGGAATCCCTCAGTTGTGTCTTCAAGATGGTCCTCTTGGTATTCGAAGCACAGATTTTAACTCTGCGTTCTCTTCAGCAATTGGAGCTGGATCTACTTTCAACAGCGAACTTATGCACCTCCGCGGACAAGCAATTGCCGGAGAGCACAAGAATAAAGGTGTTCATGTTATTCTTGGCCCTGCCATGGGTCCTTTGGGTCGCAATGCAGCTGGTGGCCGTAACTGGGAGGGCTTTGGTGCTGACCCATACTTGCAAGGTGTGGGTGCAAAAATGTCTATTCGTGCAATTCAAGAAGCTGGTCTCATTGCTACTGCCAAGCATTTCATTGCAAATGAACAGGAACACTTTCGCCAGCAAGATGAATGGGAACTCTTTGGATTTAATATTTCCACTGCGCTCAGTGCCAATGTTGACGACAGGGCCATGCATGAGCTATACCTCTGGCCCTTTGCCGACTCTGTCCATGAGGGAGTTGGTGCCATCATGTGCTCTTATCAAAAGATCAACAACACCTATGCTTGCGAGAACTCTTACATGATGAACAAGGTTCTGAAGGAAGAACTTGGATTTCAAGGTTTTGTCATGTCTGATTGGTGGGCTATGCACTCTGGAGCTGACTCTGCCAACGCTGGAGCGGACATGGTGATGCCAGGTGACAAATCGTCTACTGAGTTGAACGTGACTTGGTGGGGTGAGAATTTGGTGAAAGAGACCATTAAGGGCGATGTTGATGACTGGCGGCTTAATGACATGGCTGTCCGTATCATGGCTGCATATTATTACGTTGGCCTTGACAAGAACACAATCGGAGGTCCCAACTTTTCATCTTGGACACTGGATACTACAGGCTACTTGCACTTTTTGAGAGGAGAGCAGGGCGTTGTTAACAAACATATCAATGTCATGAACAACACCATTTCCAAGACTGCTTCTATGCAAGTTGCTGCCGAAGCTATCGTCTTGCTTAAGAACGTTAATGACACCCTCCCACTTTCCACTCCTCGCTCTATCAATCTCATTGGTGTTGCTGCTGGTCCCGCTCCTGATGGTCCCAACTGTGGCAACAACATGGCCTGTGCTGAGGGCGCTCTTGCTAGTGGTTGGGGCTCAGGTTCGGCCAATCTTCCTTATCTTGTCACTCCTTTGGAAGGAATCTCTCAAATTGCTCGTCAGCGTGGCACTTTGGTTGACTACATGTTGACATCGAACGCTTCTAACTCTGAGATAACTGCCAAGGCCCCCTATGCTGATGTGAACATTATCTTTGGCTTAGCCGATTCAGGAGAAGGTTTCGTTGGTGTCGACGGTAATCTCGGTGACCGAAAGAACATGAGCCTCTGGCATAATGCTGATGAAGTTATTGAAGCTACCATCAAGCTGAACAGCAACAACATCATTGTTGTCACTTCGGTCGGTGCTGTGAACATGGAGAAGTGGATTGACCATGAAAATGTTACTGCTGTCATTTTCACTGTCCCTACTGGACAGGATATTGGCACTGCCATTGGTAACGCTCTTTTCGGTATCGCCCCGGTTAGCGGCAAGCTTCCCTTTACAATTGCCAAGAACGATAGCGACTACATTCCTATTAAGAACAAAATTACGGCAGAGGAAAATGGAGCGCCCCAAGACACCTTTTCTGAGGGTCTTTACATTGACTACCGTCTGTTTGATAAGAAGAACATTACGCCTAGATTCGAATTCGGATATGGTCTCTCTTACTCCAACTACACCATTAGCAACGCTGAAGTGGTTCCAGTTCAGTCCAGCATTTCTCTGGATCTTCCTGAACCCCCTGCCTGGAAGGCTCTCGATACTATTCCTTGCAACCTTAGTAGCACTTCGGATCCTGAGAGTCTCTTGTTCCCATCTAGCATCAAGAAAATTGCTGGTTACTTGTATCCTTTCTTGAGCTCTCTTGCTGGTATCCCCTCTGAGCTCGAGACCACTTGCTCTGCTCAAGTTGGCGCCCCTTCCAGCCCTCCTCTTGCTGCGGGTGGTCTCGGTGGAAACCCTGCTCTCTGGAACACTGTATACACCGTCAAGGCTACCGCCACGAACAACGGCCCTGTCGCTGGTTCTTACGCATTCCAGCTGTACCTCCAATTCCCTGAAACCCCTGCCAACGCAACCTATGGAGATACTCCCATTAGACAGCTTCGTGGATTCTCCAAGCCGGCTCTTGATGTTAATGCTTCCGGCGACATCCACTTTGACTTGATGAGACGTGACATTAGTGTGTGGGACACTACCAAGCAGTCTTGGATTGTTCCCCGTGGCGAGTACAAAGTATACATTGGATACAGCAGCAGAGACTTTGCCTGGACTGGTTCATTTACTATTTGATGCCGTGCTGGAGGAGTCAACAAATGACTGAATGAATGAATGAATGACAATTTTTACTATTGCTGATGCTTTACATGTCCATTTATCTTATATACAATTTTATACTTATTAAAATCAACCCTTAGAATACTTCTTGACTATAATACATGGCCCTGTTTGGTCTTTATGTATGCTTTATTTTGGGAATGTTCCAATCTTTCTCAAACCTTTACTATTGATAGCGCGCTTAAAGTGTTTTTTTTTTTTCTCAAGATTTCATTGCCATTGTTTTTAAATTCACCCCAAGATTCACTAACTTGAACGAAAGAAAAAATAAAAACTAAGATATGTATTTCAGATTATGTAGAGGACACACTTTGGTTGTGTATTGAAGGCTCTGGAACTTATTTAGCGTAATTAAACCTTAAGACACAGTAGGTTTCTAGCATTCAGTACGGGATGATCAAAGAGATGGAAGAGATTTACAAGAACCTAGCTATAGACAACGTGAACCAAAAATAAATAATAATATAAATAAAAATAAAGAAGAAAGGCTTCAATCAGAAAAACAGTGCGCCAGCCCGGAGTCGAACCGGGGGCTCGACGATGGCAACGTCGAATTTTACCGCTAAACCACTGGCGCTTTTTTCTGAAAGTTAAAATTTAGAGTTCAATTGAAAAGAGTTATCTAGATTTTGCAAAAAAACGAATTAAACATTATTTATCAGCTACAAGTCTTTTAATACTTCAGAGACTTTAAATTTGCATCTCAATATTTAATTCAAACAATTGGGTTAATATTCATTGCATTTTATTGGGCAACCTTCGTAGCTAGGAGTAAATGAATCATTTTTGCCGTAACCTTTTGCTGGCTAGTTGTAGTTCCCATCAGTAATTTTCAATGCAATAACTACAAGTGGAAAAAGTAAAAATGAGTTATATTGTTTAAAATAGACACAAAAAACATGGTGTAAAAACCTGCCGCAACGTACTGAAAATCGAAAGAAGAGCCTTACGAACCTTGAAGCTTCAGTTTTTATTCATGTTTCTGCGGCTACTGCTAAAGATACCTGTAATTTTTGGTTCTATTCATATTATACTACTTGAAGTGTAATGACGCTATAGAGTATTACTTTCCAAGTTGCCTCTCGATAACTACTTGCCTTCCAATACCCCACTAATCCGCATTATTTTCGCCTATTTCCGGCACCACGGACATCTTACTCAGAGCTGGTATCTCCGTAAAGCTAAGACACATCTCTGATACACCTGTGTGCACTCAGATTGAAACCCCCTTTTTTTGGGACACCTAAGGAAAACCTTGAGTACATGGCGTCAAAGGTTTTCAAAGCCTCATTTAAGGAAATCTACATTCAATATGATTCAGGCTACTTAGTAAGTTTCATTTGAAAAGGTTGGTAAAAGATGTTGAATAGAAAAAGGGCTTCTTGGAGCTAAGCTCAAACCGATTTGACTCTATCTCTTTACTTTGATCTGCTGAGATTTTAAAAGAATGAATAATTTTATATTTCAGAGATATTACAACGGAAAAACATACTTAGCCAATATAACAAGTATGTTGAAGAGTTACTAGAGAAAAAAGATGGACGCACCCGCAGAGTAAGTAGAAGGTTACGTAGCATCTTGCACAACCTTGCAAAGAACTCGAAGGACCTGCAAACAAAGAGTGGGGATGTGTTCTCTCTAGCTTATCTCCAAGTTTGGGTCTCTCATCATGCCACATCGACAACTCATGTAAAATTTCCAGCATGTAGCTAGATCATAATAAATACGTTACCTTATTCAACAATACTCTTTGCCATATCTCATTTGTATTAATGCTGGTCTGAAGTTGTCATTCCCTTCTCTGCAATAAATAAACTAAACTTCTGACTCATGAAAAATTAGTGTAATAGCCTTTTATTGCCTTTTTATTGCTTTTTTTCCTTTAAAGAATATATTTCCTTAGGTCTAGTCACTTCCAAGAAGCAAAATTGGATTTAAAAAAGTAGAATCAGAGCCATTAAACTTGGCACAAGACACAAGGACACATTTTAAAAAGTTTCCAGCAAAGAGACAAAAGAAAGAAACAATCATTATGCAGTCTCGAGCCTTTTTTGGGTGCATTTAGATTTGGGTTCATTCTCATTCTGTGTTAATTTGGGTCACACGTTTAATGGTACAAATACAGATCAGTATGCCGTGTCACCAACAAACATGTATTATAAAAGTGGAAAATCCTTACGCAAACACGCCTGGTCAATAACTATGATGGCTGCAAGTCGACCCAGGAATATGGGGTTGCAGCTAGTCATGGGAGATGAACTAAGGACATAAATGTAACTGACTTTGTAAAAAAGCAGTTACAGTGGTACAAGCTTTTATACTATATCTAGATGAGGAAGCATTATCAAGTCAAACAAAATGTTTCCATAATTGATGCTTCTTTTTTTCCCTATTGATTTAAAAAATTGATAAAATTGTCAGTCAAAAGCTTTAAGTCTGCCACGGTGTAAATTTTTTAGCAAAATATTCAAATGTGCTTTATTTTCCAAGCATCGAATCTGAGGGTGTAGCGTAAAGAGTTGCGTATGGGCCCAGCTTAAGGGAAAGGAGAGAATCAATTGATTATAAGTAGCTTAGAACCAGCGGAAAGTGGCATATGAAAAGGTATATTAATACTCTTAAGTTTTTTATTAACCCGCAGACTTAGACTCTTGATTCTCCAACATAGATAGATAGATAGATATATTTTTGCCCGGTCAATCGGCTATAACGCTAAATAAGAAACAATATTAAATTTCCACAGTCACAAGAAAACAAAAATAAAATAAAATCCCAGATTCAGCACCTACAAGACCGTGTTCATTGTTTCCGTTTAGCTGGCTTTCACCAGCGCAGCAATCACACCTTAACTAAGCCCGAATTCGCTGAGAGTCCTCGTCCCCAGTTGGAACAACTGAAAACCCCTGTGTAAACAAAACCTCAATAAAGAAGGGAAAAAAAACCCACAGGAGGCAAAACCAAAAGAAAAACCAAAATAAAAAGCACAGAGTAGTAGTGTAGTAAATGCCCTTACATATATGTGTAAATTTTCACTTTTAGAAAAAAGCGCCAGTGGTTTAGCGGTAAAATTCGACGTTGCCATCGTCGAGCCCCCGGTTCGACTCCGGGCTGGCGCACTGTTTTTGTGATTGAAGCCTTTCTTCTTTATTTTTGGTATATTCTTTTACTTCTTTTTTTTTTTTTTCTTATTCGTCCTATTATTGAATAGAACTACCTATTGTCTGAAATACACATTGATTAGAAACAGTGAAATTCTATTGATGCTAACAGAAGCCTTGCGTTTATAAATTTATTATGAGCTAGCGAATATAATGCTACCATATGCGCCCAAGGTGAGTTAAATGCGCCCAAGGTGTTTTTACGTGACCTTTTTTTATTCTATTTCCTGTACTATATGCACGTGTACATAATATATAGTAAATAAATATACAGTTTTATCTTTTCATTAATTAACATTGAGCTCCAGTATCTATAGATTCAGTTATCACTCCTTCCTCTTCGGTCTAGTGAGCCCGCGCGTGCGTAAAGCCATTCGGTCAGCATCACCGTTACCATTATCTGCAGTGGCTCGCTTTCGCTTTGGATCTGCTTTCTTCTCGCGTATTACAGTCTTCCTTCGTGACGTGACACGGTCGTCTTCAACGTTATCGGCCGTGGATTCACCACGCTTTCGCTTTGTATCGACCTTCTTCTCGCCTGTAGTAGTCTTCCTGGGTCGTCCCCGGCCACGTCGAGGCTGCTCTTGGACATCACCTTCAGCCGTCATTTTAGACGAGGAAGCTTGTGAAGGTCGCGAGCTGCAGTTCGCCGATTCTCCCTCATGAGCCGGGAGTTCCCTTTGTAAGGGTTGACTAGGCGTACGCCCGGTCAGCATGTTTTGGTATCGCGCCTGCATCTCCTGTACCCACTTCATCGCCTGCATCGCCTGCATCGCCTGCCGTAAATTGTCGACATCGGTTTTAATGATACAGGTACTAGAATCGTTTTCACGAAGGCCGGAGAGGATCTCCCGGGTAGGTATGCGCATTTCTAGCTGCGCTTTGATTGAATGCAACTTCTTGTCGCGCTCACGAAGTCGCTGGACCCGGTGCGTGGACGCTGGTGATGGCGCATGGTTATGCTCCAAGCAATCAATAATGAAATGCCAGGGTTGCGCGCCCTCGCGACGATGACGAAGGGTGAGCTGGAAGGGACACCCACAGCATCTGGTGGTTGTTTTACGCTTGGCATCGTCAATGCGTGGTTTGTATTTCCCGCCACGGTCGCACTGAAGCACAACCTGTGTACACTCGCCTGTCCTTTTGTCCGTGGAGCTCCATTTGATGGTGACGGCATAGCCTGCATCCTTCAAGGCATCGTTAATTGCATTATGGGCGTCCTTGCTGGTACTGAACGTCGTGTCGAGAGGGGGAAGCGGGTGAACAGCTTCCACTGGGTCGGTTGCATTGGTTTTTTCAGGAGCTTCAAGGTTAGAACTTTCTTGAACTGTAGACTTACCTGGAGTGCCTGTTAGCCCTGAAAAAATTTCATCACAAGAGGCAAGGAGACGCATCTCCCTATTATAGAGTGTTTGATTGAGAGAAGGGTGAGGTCGGGGAGCCGCTTGGTTGGTTGCATCGTCGGGGGTTGAAGGTTAAGCTTCTTCTTTTATGAGCTTTCCAGGGTTGAATACTTACCTGGAGTTCCTGTTGACTCTTCTGAAGCATTACAAGAGTTAGAAAGATGCATCTTCATGCTATTGAGTGTCCTGTTGATTTATGGTAGGTGTGAGTTGATGGCGTAGTGAGATGGATTAATGGCGTAGTGAGATGGATTAATGCTGTAGTGAAATGGATTAATGGTGTCGTGAGATAGATTGATGGTGAAGAGCAAAGGAGAGAGTTGAAATGTGGCAGTATAGTTTTTGTAACAATGATGCTGAATACCGTGGGCGCATTTGACGGACCTTGGGCGCATGAGGCCTGGGAGCAGGCAATGAACTTTGAAATTGAAGTTAGGAGATCAGGTACAGTACTGCGGACAAGATTCATTATTCTCTGTCTCAAGAAGTGGAATTTTAGCGTACTGACCCTAGAAAGAAGAATGAGTTTAGGTCCTCTTTTGAAGAAATAATACATAGCAGCACGAACAATGGATCCAAAAGATTAACCAAAGCATTCAATAGTCTTTTGGATGAATGGCGAAGTTACTATGATGGAGCGTGAGCAACAAGTCTACGCCTGTTCCATGTTTAGTATGTACGCATAAATGAGGACAAAAATGCGAGGCTCATGGTGTTATTACTCTACGCTGTGCAATCTACACAAGCTGCTTCATACTGCTAATACAGAACTTCTTGCTAAGGAATCCAAAGAGGCTCACACATGAGGCCTCTACTTGTATGATGAAGCTCAAAAGGATTGCTATTTTTTTTTATTATATCCTTGTTGTATATCAGCTATGGTTGTTAAACTCCTTAGACGTTAGCAGCCAGCAAAGATCCCGGGAAGACCGGATTTTGAATTGTTGCAATAACGTTAGTTCTCATGTCTTGCACAAAAGGAAGCCCAAGACAGTGAACAGCGCTTGAAGGTTGACCTCCAATATTGGAAGTTGCGGAATAGATGTAAGGAACCCAATCACCGCAAAAAAGCCCTTAAAATTTTTCTACAATCTACAAGTACGTGTATCTCAAGATATCAAGCTCCGGGGAGATGGTCGGTAATACTGATCGCTCACTGCAATAAAGCCGACATTTGATAAGGACATGTTACGTACGGCGTTCAAATGTTTCCAATAAAGCCATGCATGTTCACAAAAGCCTAGGAGTTGTCGGCATATGATGTTGAGCCGTGACCCGGTGTGAATGGAACCAATTGGGTGAGGATTACTCGATCAAACTTCTTTATCACTAATATGAGTGGGTTTCCCTTGGTCTTGGCCATACAGGTGATCTCCATTGACAGTACTACTCTGAACACGTCCTTTGGGACTTTGCTGGTACGCTTCTCTTAAGAAGGCGTGGAGTGGCCCAAGCTTTTTCTCTCTTCCTCCTCTGTCTTTTCCCCACCGCGGGGTGTTTGATTCAATAGTAGTCTTTGGTTTCAGAGCCCGGATGGCGGCTTGCTAGCAGTTGCTTCCACTAAATTTTTCTCTCGGTGCTCTCTCGGTCCTATTCGGTGAATGAACTTTTTTTTGGATTTGTGAACAGTTTGTAGCAGATATTATAATCATTTGGAGGGTGTTTGTTATAGCGTGAGCGTACAAACTCTATGGTACTTAATTTAAGGTAACTTCGCGGAGAAACTTTGGACTGCTCCGACCGAATTAAAGGATCATGATGAACCAAACACTCTCGCTGACTAGTGCTCACTCACCTTCAATCCAAGTGTAAAATGGTGGCTTGATTGAGCTAGTTGGGCTTCTGGAAGCGGAGAAAGAACTACAGATGGAGTGTTAGTTACAATGTTGGTATACACTACGTGAGATGGCAAATGGCGGCATCATGGAACAATTCTACTAGCCGTATCAAGAGGTGGGCAATAGAGGAGAAGGACTGTGATAAATGGCTTTTTGAAATCCTTGCCAGCCAAATGCAGAGGTCTTCCGTTGTTCCATCCCCTCACGTTTGGAATAATTTTCAGGTGACTTTTCAAGCAGCATTAATTAAAATACGAAAGCCACTGTTTTTTTGTGTTGGGATCCTAATTTTCTTGCCTTTGAAAAACACTGAATTAAGCTAATTCTTCTTTGTAGAGCGTGAAGATTGATGTCATTGTGTTCTTTTTTTAGGGTGTGTGTGTATGTTAATTTTTGGCCGGCCAATGCGAGGGCGGTCATTGCTGGGACAAAAGTCGAATTTCGTGAGCCGAGAAGGCGAGTCGCTGTGCAAACTGAGCTGTGAGGACCGGCCGATGGAGGGGCACAGTGAACAGCGAACCAAAAACAAGACAAAACCAAGACAAAATCTCCTGAGCCGGATGCTGGGGAATTCAAAGGGCTTCGTACGTTCCTTACCTGCAAGGGCGCTGCCAAGCACTCAAACGCTATCAGTCAACTGCAGCTACCCAGCACTATAGCCTTTAAGTTAGCCTTTCACCCTAGCGGATGAACCCAAGCGTTCTTCTATCTCGAGCCTGAGTCTCTGAGAGTTCTCTATGTCTCGAGGTCTTTTCATGGAGATCTTAGCTGGCTGCTGAATGTCTACTCAATATGAAAGTTATAGATGATATACAGCAAAATTCCACATAATAATCCAAAAGTACTAATGTCCTTGAGCTTCAAGTTGAGGGTGTTGAACACATTCACACCATCAGTGACCACCGGACACACGGTAGGCCGGCCGTGCAAGCAGTACTGAGTATTTTGCTACCATTTGTCTGGCTGCGCGCATTGGCCGGTGCCATTGATGATATCAACCCCAGAAACCAAGATTATCAGCAGATTTTCTGTGATTCCAGAGTTCTCTGTATGTCTTCTGTACTCTACAAACTACAAAGTTGGGCAAATTCAAGTGAATTTTGGTTGTGCAAACTCGTCAACCGAGACGCGTAAGGCTGTGTTTTTGACCTCCCACCCCTCCCCCCACAATCTGTCCTTGCGTGTCTCCCAAACGCAACCTTATTACGCACGGCTGACATCTCCGCATTGGAGTGTTCTCAGGTGGGCCAAAAAGTGCACTTCCCCTCCTCCCCGGCTCACAAAATTGAACTGAATTGACAGAATGGCAACGACCAGGCCAACCTGCAAAAGGCTTGTGTGTACAGGGCGGACTAACACATTCTTCCATCGGCGGCTCTTCATGCTCTCAAGCCTGATCAGGCTCTCTCCAGCATGCACTCAAATCATATAAATACAATTGACAACCTCCCCTTTACAGTTCTCTTTTTCATCTTCATCTACTCAATCATCTTCATCTACTCACTCTTCATCTACTCACTCAACATCTATAACACCCATTTTACTTCACAATGACTGGAAATTCTGAATTCGATGCTATCGTCGTCGGCGGCGGCTTTGGCGGTCTCTACCAAACATACAGACTCAGAGAACTCGGCATGTCTGTCAAGGGATTCGAGCGCCAGGAAGGCTTTGGCGGCGTCTGGCGCCAAAACATCTACCCCGGCGCACGCGTTGACTCTGATGTCCCAATCTACCAACTCTGGATCAAGCAGTGCTACGAGGACTTTGAGTTCAAGGAGCGATTCCCCGACTGGAGAGAAATCCAGAGATACTTTGACCACGTTGAGAAGAAGCTCCATGTTGCCAAGAACTACAGCTTCAGCACTTGGGTCTCGTCGGCTACATTCAATGAGGACACTGGAAAGTGGACCGTCACTACAGCAGGTGATGGTGCTGGTGTTTACACTTGCAAATACTTCGTCCTCTGCACTGGCTTTGCTTCCAAGTTCTACACTCCTCCATTTAAGGGCATTGATAAGTTCAAGGGTGAAATGCATCACACAGCTGAGTGGCCCAATGCCCAGCCTGACCTTCGCGGCAAGCGTGTCGGCGTTGTCGGAACCGGCGCTTCTGGTGTACAAGTCATCCAGGAGACTGGCCCCTATGTGGGCCACCTCACTGTCTTCCAACGTACCCCCAACTTGACCATCCCCATGCGCCAGAAGCAGATTGACCCGGCAACTGAACGCCAGCGCAAGGACGAGTACCCTAAGATCTGGAAGGACACCATTGAGCTCTCGAGCGGTGGCTTCCCATTTTACATGGACAAGCGCAACTGTCTCGACGTGACTCAAGAGGAGCGTGAAGCTCACTGGGAGAAGTGCTACGAACTCGGCGGCTTCCACTTCTGGATTGCAACCTTCCAGGATGTATGGACCAACCGCGAGGCCGACGAGCTGCAGTACGAGTTCTGGCGCAAGAAGACCCTGCAGCGCATCACGCGCCCCGAGATGCGCGAAGTCCTTGCGCCTGCAGTCGCTCCCGTCACCTGGGCAGGCAAGCGCCCTTGTCTCGAGACCCGCTACTACGAGGTGTTCAACCAGCCCAATGTCGACGTCGTCCCTCTCAAGGAGGACCCCATTGTCGAGTTCACTGAGAAGGGCATCCGCACTGAGAAGCAAGGCGAGATCGAACTTGACGTGATTATTCTTGCTACCGGCTTCGACGCTGTCACTGGCGGTCTCTGCCAGATCGACATCCAGGGCACCAAGGGCCAGACCCTCAAGCAGAAGTGGAAGAACGGTGTCTACACCTACCTCGGCGTGTCCACCGCTGACTTCCCCAACCTGTACTTCATGTACGGCCCCCAGGGCCCCACTGCCTTCTCGAACGGCCCCACCTGCGCGCAGATCCAAGCCAACTGGATCACTGACGCCATTCTCTACTGCGAGAAGAACAAGATCAAGGCGCTTGAGCCCAGCCACGAGGCCGAACAAGCTTACCGCGTCCACGTCAACGCTATCCAGGACCAGACACTTGTTGGCCAAACCAAGTCATGGTACACTGGCGCCAATATCCCCGGCAAGCCTGTTGAGGCACTCAACTACCTGGGCGGCATTCCCATGTACAGAGGTGAACTCGACGCAGAAACTGCTGCCGAGTACAAGAGCTTCACTAAAGTCGCTGCTTGAAGGACTCCAGCGAATACGATGAAGAAAAAATAAAAACATTAGTATAAAAAAATAATAAATGGCTTTTTGAAAATTTATATCATTAGTTGATCTTGGATCATTCTTCGTAACTCCCAATCTAGTGGCCTCGCTTATCATTCTTAATTCACATTTGTTCATTCAATAAATAAGTACTCTGGTTAACTTGTAAAAACTTTTTTTTTTCTAATTAATGCATCACATCAAGCTTCATAGCCGCTTCTCGCCGTTTTGTAGCTTTCCGTACTTTGGCCCGGCGGTAGCCGCACCTGCTCCACCTCAGCCTCCGAGCCGCCTCTACTAGCCCTCGTCTCGCCCCTGGCGCTCCGCTCCTTCAAATCGCGCGCGCGCATCGCCTTCCGAATAATCTGGCCCAGCTTGATGTGCTCCTGCTGCGTGGTCCCCAGACTCCGGGGCTTGCACCACCCAAGCCTCAGCTTGTTGCCCTTGATCACCAGCCGCGACCCGCCGGCGGGGACACACGCGTTGCGCGCCGCCAGCTCGGCGCCCGCGCGGTCGGCGAAGTTGACAAACGCGCAGCGCGCGCGGTGGATACACACGATCGAGCTCACCTGGCCCCACTGCCCGAAATACGAGCGCAGCGCGTGTTCCGGCAGGTCGTCCTCGATGCCCATCACAAACAGGCTCTTGATGCTCGTGTCTGCCGGCGGCTTGCTGCTGCCGTTCAGCGGCAGCTTGCTCGCGAGCTTGCCCACGTCGATGGCCAGCGCTTTCCCGGCCGCGCTGTCGTCGGGCGCGATGCGCGCTCGCGGGTCTGCGTCGGTGATTTTCTGCTTGTAGTACGGCATGGCGGTCGCCAGGTTCTGGAGCAGCTTGCGCGTGGCGTCGCTTTCCTCCAGCGCCCGGCGCTTCGCCGCGTCCAGGGTCGCGTCCTCCGAGCCTTCGTAGTTCTGGGCGATATACTGTTTAATCACTGCGTTCGACGCCTCGCCTGTCGCGAGCCCGCTGCCTGCCATTTTGAGTGCCGCGTCGCGGAGGGCTAGCGGTAGGCCGTAGGTCAGATCCATCATGCAAGCCTGGCAGCAGTTTCTTTGCCGGGCGCACGTTAGACAAATGCTGGTGCGCTTGTATTTGCCACCTTTCTCAGGCAGCCACCTAAACATTGCAAAGGGGCGTGTACATAGCTTGCATTCGGCCCCGAACCGTTCTCTGATCATGCGCACATACGGGTTGGAGCCGAGACAGTTTTCGCAGATTGCAGGGATTTCAGTCTCTTCCCAGGCGGTTTTTGTTGCATCTGTTCTATGCATTGTTAGTGATTGGCTTGTTCGCTAACATGACTTTACATACTTTGGTGGCATTGTGGCGGTATGGTTTATAATCCTTGTGGATGGTTGTGGTGATGGTGATCTGAAAAGTTGGGAGGTTTTAACGTTAGACAAATTTTACTAGAGGGTTTACAACATTGAAAATACAACAAAGAAAAAGCTAAATAAAACAGATGATGCAACAATGAACAAGCAATGCGATTTTTTGGTAGAAAGGTAAGCAAAGAAGCGAGAGATAAATGGCTTCTGTGGAGAAAGCACATGAAGTGAACATGAAAAGACAGGGAAAAGTGGACCGTTAGAAAGTAAGAGGGAAGCTGAAGAAATAATCAGGGCCTAGACCAAGATTGTGGGTCTTGGATTTAACGTCTGTAAGGGATTGCGGCATATGCCTCATCATGCAGATCGAGTACAAACTCATCCAAGTAGATGATCTTGAACTTGGCCGTTCTGCTCGAGGACTGAGCAATGCTGTCCCTCAAACGCACCCAATTCTGGCTTAGGGATGATCCAAACGAGTAGAGTTCTACGCTCCATCCGTTGGCCAATGCTTTTTCAACAGCACGATAGAAGCCAATGGATCCTGCCAGTGTGCCGGGTTGCCCGTCGCCCGTCGTTAGCACAATAGTGCCAGGTCTTTTATGTGTGCGAGAAAGCACGAACTCGAGGATCTGGAAGGAAAGCATCTCGTCGACGCCGTGCTCTTTCATCGCCGAGCTCGAAGGCGACATGTTTGGGGTGACGATATCACTTTCGTCGCTGCGAGAAGGGCTCGCAATTGCGGTTGCGGCGCGTTCCATAACAGAAACCTCGTATCCTAGAGACCTTCCTTGTTCGAACATGGCCTGGTAGAGAAAGGCGGCGCTTGAGTTTTTGCGCGGGTAAGATCCGCACATGATTTTGCGTATACTTGAGCGCCCACGCTGCAGGATCATGTCGAGAGCCTCCAAGTCCATTTTAAACGATGTGTTGCCGGAGGAAGAGGACGAACGCATGGTGGATCCGGAGTCTGGAGCCGTTGGAGGGTATTTGGCATGCAGTGCTTTATTGAAGCCAATATATATGTTGGAGAGATCAATCAAAATGTAGGTATCGTCTTTACTTCCGTAATCGGAAGGGTCCAAGGACGAGGAAGGGGTTGCTCGCCTTGGAACGAGGAGGGTATCTCTGTCTCTAGGAAAGATCTCAAGTAGTAGCTGGTAGAGGGCCATGTAGCGTGCGTTTTTATAGCCCTGGAGGGCCGCACGACTCATCTCAGGGCTGTGGTAGCGGAAATTGCTGTGATGGCGAACATGGCTATGAGGGCGGTATTCATTTGCCATTGCAGCGAGTCAATAATTGAGCACGCAAGTGAGAAACCAAACAAGCCGGTGAGGAGTGGAGAAGACCGGAGAGAAGAGAAGGGAAGAAAGGGAGATCTGCCGTGCGTGAGGGCTGTAGAGTTTGCGGAGAGGTTACCCGGTGGCGATTTTTCAGAGTGGGGTGGAATAGTGCGTAGGCTGCGACTAGAGTGATGGATTCTATCGAGATGGCGAAGGTGTGGCAAGGAATGGAGAAGATGGAAGTTTTCAGTGCGTTGTTGAGGTGGAGCAGGTGTTTGATGAAACGACGAGGAAGAGTTGACTTGGACTGATTTCTATCAGTAGCTCAATAGATGGGTTTAGATGGAGTGAAATGATTGGGAATGCGACTCTTATTAAATGAATGTAAGATATTGTAAGCTCCTTTTTCTTGAATCTCTCTTGTTTTTAATTTCTTGGTTTCATTGGATCCTTCGCCGACTTCCATTGACATTAATATATACCTTTTTGCTAGTTCTAGGTGTCCCTTCAACATGTAGTACTAATCTTTGTGTCTCATTGCATCGATTTCGTTTGTGTCCACGGCTGAGGCGCGTTGGGAGCTGATCATCCTCGAAAAGACACGGAAGCGGAAGTCTCGCGCGCGCGCGCCCACGGAAAGGAGAAGAAAAAAAAAACTCAACTGAATAACAACATGGCCCCTGTAACATCACAATGGAAGAGAGTCACAATGTCGATGTTGCAGTTGCCCAGATCGATGCAGGTGCAAATATAGCACTGCGGCGTTTGAAAAGGCAACACAACGCTCATGTAACGCTACCCCCCCGATATCAATGATCATCGAGATCAATATCAGATCGGTTATGTAATCATTGATCCCTACACGCCTAAGCGAAATATCATGGGCCAGGGTTGTTTTAATCAGGTAATCATTGGTAATAACGAGCCGTTGTATTAGTCATGTTTACTTAAGCAATGACCAAAGATTTCACAATGATCAGTATACAGTTTACAGTCACGTGAACCTAAGAAGAATGTATGCTGCATAGAATTTGAGCCCATAGAAGAAAAAGACCCAATCAACGGGCCCAAGAGCCATTCATGCATTTGATAGAGTAGTTCAATTTATCACACACTTTTGAAAAGTCACTAGTGCAATACTGGTGTATCTTCAAACCTTCTATGCCTTCAAACTTCAAAGCTCAAAGTATCTGGGTCCCTTCTCCATACTATTTGCAAATACGTGATAATACACACAAATCAAACACTTGCGAGCGCGTTTCCTGTCTTTCCTGTGTTTTTTGTGTTTTCTGCGTTTATCTGCCTCCAACTAAATTTGGAACTTTGCGTCCTTAAATTTCTTAATACAGAAATTTAACTTTCCTAAAGTAGCAGTGTATGCGGCTTGAGATAGCAAGCATAGCAAAGTGTTTTTGATCCTGAAATTTTTTATTTTTTTTATTTTTTATTCTGATTTCCATTTCATTTCCATTTCATTTCCATTTTATTTTCATTTCATTTTCACTTCAATTCCTTCTCAAAACATTCACTGTTCACTTCACGGCTTGTCGAATTAAAACTCCTCGATTACCGAGCTCTGTGGCTTCTTTAGCATCAACACTCGCTTCCGTTTGACGTTCGATCTCCCACTGCATTTTCCTGGGCTTCTCTCGGAATTCTTATTCATCAACTATTGACGTAGCGAGAGTTAAATCCTCGACTCTTCTCCTCCGCGTCCTCTCCGTTCTCCGTGCCCATCAAACTTATCTCCTCGCATTAACTCAAGCACTCCGTTAGGCTTGTCCTCTCCTCTCGCGGCTACCTCGCGGCTACCTTCGCGGTTATCGTCGCTTCAAACCGCCTTTCGCGCATCTTGTCATTGGCCCTCCCTCGCCCCATCGCCGCTGGCCTTCTTCTTCACCTACTACTACTACTACCGCCACATCCGTCAACCCTTCCCTTGTGATGCCAAAAAACCTCTTTCGGTTTCTCCCTGGTCAGGGTGTCTCGCACCTCCTTGCCCGCAATGCGGCTTGGGCTTCCCGCATGAACACAGCTCGCCCTTCGCTATTCCCAACCAACGCCCAGGGCCAGTCGCCCCAGATCCTGTGGGTCGGCTGCTCCGACTCGCGCTCTAGTGAGGGCTGCCTCGATCTCCTCCCTGGTGAGGTCTTTGTGCACCGCAATATCGCCAACGTCATGCCCAACGGTGACCTCAACTCGCTGTCAGTCATCCAATATGCCGTCGAGGTCCTGCGTGTCCGCCACATTATCGTCTGCGGCCACTACGACTGCGGCGGAGTGTGGGCCTCGCTTACAACCAAGAAACTCGGCCTCATCGACAACTGGCTCAAGGCGATCCGCGATGTCAAGGTTAAGAACAAGCTCGAGCTGGACCAAATCAAAGATCCGCGCGAAAAGGCTCATCGCCTCTCTGAGCTCAATGTGATCGCACAGGTGTACAATATTAGGCGGAATGATCTGGTCATGGACGCTGTAGCCAGCGGTGACCTAGAAGTCCACGGTCTTATCTACGACGTGAAGAGTGGACTGCTCAAAGAGCTAGAAGTCCCTGAGGACGAGGATAGAGGAGACTACTATATTTGCAAGTAATGAATAATGACCATGTCGAAGTTGATACACAAGCCTTCATACTACAAAAAAGCATGAGTGAGCGGCGTCATACACGGAGCTGGGAGATCTCATCTATGATGGAATTTTTTTGTTCAAAGTTTATTCTTTCCCCACTTGGCAGTTGACGCCAGAAATTCTCCGAGATCCCTCCAAGTTATCCAGCCCAGGCCCCACATTTCCCAATCCACTCAGGAACATACCGGCCAACGTGAGAATTTTTTTGTTTTTGAAAAATGATGCAATACACAGGAACACAGATTTACGCGCTGTTCTTTCGTCGTATAGTACATAGTAAGCGAACGTTTTTGCTCTAAAGTTGTCTTATCGAGACCATCAGCGCCGCTGGGTATCGCGAACCGCGGTGATCACTGTTGGCGCTGCTAAAACGTCTGATCGGTGCACAGTGCAATACCTTTCATCTATCACAAGGCTAATTAGCCGTTGACACAATTTCAAAAGAGAATAAATCTCGTTCATGCGCTTGACGCGCAGATAAGTGTATACGCACCTAATAATACACAGAAAGCAGCTGTCACTTGCTTGTTCAAGTTAACGGGCTCAAAAAAAACAAACAAAAAAACAAAAAATGAATTCAAGTGTTTGACTCTAACATTGGCGTTCAATGTTGTAGGAAAGGATTCTTGTTTACCAAGCAGTCATAGAAACAGTTTGAACTGCAAGCAAATTTACACCCTGCTTCTCGCACAGTCAAGCAAATCAAATAATTAATTAAGTCCAAACCAAGAAGCGCAAGGTCGATACGCTCATAATATTCCCTGCTGTTTACTCATTAGAGTTTACCTCAACTTGAATACGCCGCTGTCTCCATCGTGTCTTTCTTTTGGCTGCTTGGAATCGATGGCTCAATGATGGCAATTCATGTAGTTCCTGATTTTGACTTTACAACTAAACAGCTGAAAGAAACAGGTAAATTGTACGTATCAATGATTTTCTTGGAAAGCCCCCTTTTGATCTTTGGAACCGTTTGTAATGCACTCGATAACAGTGTGCTAACTGGCAGATTAGCCTAATTTGTATTATTTTGGATACTACCCATATTACGCTCAAGTGCTCTCATGAGTATGTGCATGCGACACAGTTCATAGAGCTCGCTTTAAAAGTTGGCGACTGCACAGTGGTACTTTGTAGTGCACATGTCGCCAGGCACTGGCGCCTCATTGATGCGACTAAATAGGACAGCTAACCAGCCGTTTAATTCAAATGCTATTATGAAGTGAGACATCATGATCGTCAGGAGTTCCCGTATCAACGGTCAGCGGAGACGAAATAAAAAAACCAGATGGTCCTAGCAGGAAAGCTTAGGCAGCTTACATAGTATGCGATGGCATATTGAGCAAAGTCAGAGTCCTGATGATCCACAAAAGTTAACTTGGTTATCCAGATGAACTTGTGTCCACGGTGGCCCTTAATGTCTCCAATCAATGGCTTGCTATTAGACGCGTCTAGTGGGTGCCGTTTCAACGAGAAAAATTCGACGCATTTACGTACAGTACCATCATCATAATCGTGAGCGTTTTAACGTTTCGAATTTAAGGGCCAACGGTGTTTTCAAAAAAATACATGTACGGTAACTACTAGTAGAGAAATTAATGCTGACCCGGATATATCTTTTGCCTGGAATTTGGGTGAACGGCAAATGCATATTGGGCATATGGCACCGTCAAAGAAAAAAAAAAACGGTCGAGTCATGGCCACTCCAAATACATCAATGTACTCCATCTATCCAGAGACGTTGGCCGTTGTTCGTCACCAGTCGACTTGAAAGCGTAGCAATCAAGAAATTTCGTTGCTTCAGTTAACTCTGTCGACGGCGGCCAGCGGCATTTTGTCCCAATGCGGTAATGAGCCCCTCCCATATGCGAAACCCGTTTTGAGCTGGTGGGATCGGCTTATGTGGTGATACTTGGGCCTCGAGGCTCTCCGAGTGGAATGGCACCGTGATTGGTCTCCCTGAGCTCAGCAGACAGAGATCGATCTTGCCCCAAGAGAGGCCTGCGGGCGACGAACCGTCGGGCGGGCGGCACACGCAGTGCATGTACGCTCAAGTGCTTGTTGCGCATGTGTTTTGGCAAACGCTCAAGTACTTCAAGGTGCAATCGTGATGGACAGCGCTGCTGGGCATTTAACGCGGTGCATATGTTGTTGATGCGGAGAAAGAGCTGTTTTTTGCTTGAGATGGAAATTCGCAGAGTTGTTATTTGAGCTGAATTCAAGCTTGCAATGACCAAAGCTAGGCATGAGTCAAAATTTGAAAGTAGACATTGATGGATAGCTGGTAAAGACCATACACCCTGCTGCCTGAGTTGTCCTGTTATAATACGGATACCAAATACGATAAATGGGATGATATCCATAATTAAACCCTTTTTTTGTTTCTTTTTCTTGAAATACAAAGCCCTTGATTCGAAGCGCTTTCGAGACTAAGGAATCTTTTTGTCTGCACAACATTGAATAGAGTTGAGTCTTAATTTCAGTTTAACGTCAAAAGGTGGCACACGGCGTGACGTTTCAAACGCTTAAGGCGCCGTTGCATCTCCAGAATGGTCTCCGGATCTGCGGACCCTCGCCTGTAACCGAGTACCAGCCCAGCATGGCACTACCTGTGCACACTGAAGCAGGAGCCTAGGGTTGAAGGGCAGCTAGCAGCCCTGAAGGCTAGAGTCGTGGGGTGCCAGGCCGAAAGGGCCCCAAATAAGGGTTTGTTAGCGCCAAAGGCGGACATAATCAGCGCGAATCATTCGAGCCCAGATTCAAATGAGAGAAAGGAGGCCTTGTTTTTCCCTGGCTGGCCAACATTGAACCGTATGGAAGTTGCAACATATGCCCAACCCGCCAGGGATGAGATGGTATCGGAGATGAGGGTCCGCTTCCACGCAGCTGCTGGTAGGCTGGCCTAGCCTGCGCTGAGGGTTCACAGCTGGTCGGTGCGTTCCTCTTTGTCTTATTTGTGCTCTTCTCCTCGAGCCATTTGCATTAACTCTGTTGGCTGCGGGGCTTGCGGACCCATTGCAACTTCAAGCGTGAGTGCCAGGGTAAATATTCCTCTATAGTACTGCCAGCCTGTATGCACTCCCCGTTGGCTGTTTCCCTTGTGGCCTTCACTGCTTGGTATTCCACGCGTTGATGTGATTTCACGATACTTTGTATCCCTGGGGTTTCTTTGCTTTTGGCGCCGGGAATCGCTGCTGAGTTTCCGTTTGTGTGCCACTTGCGTGCCGCTGCGTGCCATTTGCCCAAAATTGATTTTTCTGAAAATTTTCCCTTTTTTTTTGTTTTTTTTCTTTTCTCTTTTTAGTGTTTGTGTTTTCTTTTGGGTGTCGCGCAGGAAACTTTTTTTTTTTTTTTTTTTTTACCAAAATTTTTCACACGCACAAAAGTTGTTGGCGAATATTTGGCAGCGAAAGCGTCAACAGGACCAATTTCACAGGCTCAGCGCGAAGAGGCTCGCGCACGAGAGAAACAGCTGAAGCCACCTAGTGAAGCCACTCGGTGAGGCTATCCGGTGAAGCCACTGGTGCGGTGGGCATTCGAACAGCAGCGGCTTCCTCAGGAGGGCATCGCAATCGCAGGGAATTAATCCCCAGCCAGGACTCGCGTACAGACTGCACGGGTGTGCAATAATATTTCATTAAACGTCACGAACGTCCGGTACCCGTCTGCCTAATATTCCACGGTACTTTGTTTTCTCCTTCTCTTTCTCTCCTCTCCTTCTCTCCTCCTCTTCTCTCGTATTCTCTTCTTCCTCCACTCACCTTCCACGCAACGCCGTCTCTTGCGCTTCTTGCTTCCAAACACCCTGCTGCGACAACGACAGCCGCCGCCTCATGGGCTTCCAACTCGTCCCGTCTTCGCCATCTAGCGGGACTCAGCTCCCGCCGCCCTCTGCGAACGATCCCGCCTACCAGCAGTACTATCAAGGCCAGCAACTCCCACAGCAGCAGCAGCAGCTCCAGCAGCACTTCCAGCACCAACCTCAGTATCATCAATACCCGCAGCCCCCGCCGCTACCACACTCGTTCCCGGCCCACCCTCCGCCTCCCCCGGCCATCCCCAGAATACCCTCATCGGCCTTCTTTACCCATGCAGGGCCCTCCCTGCCGCCGCTCAACATTCCGCCTCCCTCCGTGCGCGATGTCGACCAGTTCCCCTTGCGCGTGGAGCACGCATACACGGCCTCCGCCAGAGACAAACGACACACGATTCATGGCTCCGACCTGTCGCTTCTCTCCAAATTCAAGGTGCAAGACGCGCTCAAGTCGCCGCCTGCGCTCCCGTCGCCTCACCCAGTCTTCGTCTCTTCTCCGTCAGGACAATTCCCACAAAGCCCCTTTCCTCAACAACACCACTACCAGAGCCCTGTCCCTGCACCCACGGCCGTCCTCTCGCCGACCCCCATAGCAACGCCGGTCACCCCCGCCCGTGTAGACGCACCAAAGTCTTCTACCCCTACACCCGCAGCGACTACCACGCCCATTCCTGCCTCCACGACGGGGCCTTCGCCCTCCACGTCCGGTGCAGCCGCCAACCCGCGCGCTCAAAAGAAATACACATGCCACTGCAATCGCTCGTTTACAACGTCTGGGCACCTGGCGCGCCACATGCGAATCCACACTGGCGAAAAGAACTACGAATGCCCGTTCGATGGCTGCGTGGCGCGTTTCTCGCGGCAAGACAATTGCATGCAGCACTACCGCACTCACCTCGGGGGCCGCGGCAGAGCGTCTTCTAGCAACAGCAACAACAACAATAACAACAACAACAATAACGACAACAATAATGGAGGTAACAGCAGTGCAGGCTCCGGATCGAGTGGAAAGCAAGGGACGACGAGGTCTCGCAAGTCTAGCAATACCAACTCTCAGACACAGCAACAGCAACAACAGCAGCATCAAGGTGGAGGCAGCAATGGCCGACAAGCAAAAGGCCTATCTGCAGGAGGACTCAACCGAACTGCCTTGACGACAATTAATGAACAATACATGAAAGCAAACAGCACCACAGATGGGAGTCTGCCAGCGGCGGTAGGAGATCCACTACATGCGCTGGCAGCCATTGCATTGCGGGCATGATCAAAAGCATAAAAAACAAATGCCATGAAACCAAAAAAAAAAAAAAAAACTAAAAAAAATTGTAAGGAAAAAGGGTCTGGATAAAAGGCCCACTGTGCCATTATTATCATCATGAGGATTCAGCCACGCCCCCAATTTGTATAAAATAGTAAAAAAAAAAAAAAGGATAAGAAGCATGTGTACGAGGTCTAGACCTACAGGCGCAGGCACTACAAACCAATGTATTAGAACTTAGAATATCAATGGACTTTTTGGATTAACGTTGGCCCACAGCTAGCCTATAGCTAGTAGGTCCTTCCACCAACTTAAAGATCCCCTACATGGGGGTGTATACTTAACTACATACTCAGCAGCTGCTAGCAGCTAGCTGGCCAAGTCTGAGTCACTCGGCCCTATTTGTGCAGCACATACGATGTAGTTGAAGCTTCTTAAATCTTTTTTACACACAAGGTTTCCTTTGGCGTGCGACGCGAACAATATTGCAACTCGGACCTCCCGGCTTATAATAGGGCAGCCCCTAGCAACTTCGGGTCAGATGTACACGTTGTCTTTGTTCGGGTGCTACCCTAAGCTTGTGTACTTATAATACATGAGTTCGAGTAAACAATGAAAATAAAACCATATCACACACACATATGCAGGTTTGAACAAAAAAAAAAAAACAGAGGCGGGTGGATTTATTATTATTATTTGTTATATGTCAACTGCGGTTTACGTACTCTATAGACGTTAGCAGCATTGAATGGGATCTTAGCTGGCTGCTAATTACGTCTAAGGAGTATACGAACCATAGTTGATTCATAACAAGAACAATATATTTATAAATCTTTAACTTGTGCACACAGTACACCGACATCAATGATCAACAATAGTACTAGTTTGGGCACAAATCTAGCCACTCTATGGTTGCCCAAGTCGCCTCGCGCACATGAATGCAGGTAAGTTGTTCTGGTTTCAAAGTTTGCGTACGAAAAAACTCCACTAGGGGCCCGGAGGTCGGCCAGAGTGAAGGGTCTTCAGAGCCCTTCTGTACCCTGAAGTTCAAGTTGTGTGCCGTAGTAGAACCGACAATCTTGTTTATTTGGCGATTCTACTTGAAGGCGTAACCCACAATTAAAAGCAACATGATTCCAATTCGCTATCTTGCTAGCAATACCACTGAATTTTGGATTCTCAGCTTGCACTGCAATTGATACAGCTGTACTCAACATTGAAGACACCATTTGAACATTTGAATGCATCATGATATCTTCAGCTCTGGGCTTTGCTGATCCCTTATGGTCCATATGGGAAGGCATACCAGTTAATTGTTACTGCTTTTGGGAAGGTTTTGGGTGAAGTTGTTGCATTTTTGGTAATGCACCCTGAGTATTCATGATGTATGAAGGCTGCGCGACGTCTACGAACAGCACACGCATTGAGGCCTCCTATGACACACACCGTGACACCCTGATATATCTGCTGCTGCCGCTGCTGCCGCTGCTGGGCACATGGATACGGCGGAAAAGCCGAATTCTGATACAAATAAACGCACGTACTTCGAGCATTGATCTCCATTATGCGTTGCGACAGGGTGTGAACGTTTCCGACGACGCAAGGCTAGTTTATGGTGAGGGGCACGGTATAGTCCGGCCAATTCAGCCGTTATCCCTCTCGCTGGAATGCGCGTGCGTGGCTTTAAAGACCCTTTCCAGAACGATGTACGAGTCGCACGCGTACAGCATTCAATTTATCGATATCTACCGTCAATGATTATCGCCAATCAGTAATATAAATAGCACTTATGCACCATCTACATGTGCAGCTAAGAAATTAACATTGAATGCCTGCGACACACTGTACCAAGCTGTGGGTTGAATAATGGTGGTTTAAACGTATGCGCTTTTGCCGTATGTCAACTGGCACTCAATAAGCCAGAGAGAGGACAAGGACACAGGAAATGTGTAAGTTTTACTAATACTTGTAATGAGATGAATAATTTAAAAAAGCGTCATCCAGGCCACCAGCGGGGAGACCTTACTCTGTTCAAAGATTTCCGGAAGTCTTTATCAAGGACACTGGAATATCCCGTTTGGCAGCAAAATCTTCGATATCACATGGGATTATCGGACGGTTGTACTCATCAAGGGCTCGGGCTACCTAGAAGGTCTTCAAGTTTCTACAGTTAACACACACATGTATATCGTACATAGTTCATGTTTTTTTCGTCTAGACCATCTAGGCCGTTTAGACAATCAGCACCACCGCTAATGGACACGGGCCCCCCGGGTACCTTGGCTGGCTGCTAACGTCTAAGGAGTACATAAACCGCAGTTGACATAACAAATAATAATAATAATAATAAAATTTCAACCGAGGGCAACAAGCACATCTAACTTGATCATCATGATCACCACTGGTAGTATACTGGCATTAAGTTGAAAGGCGCCGCGCGTGCATGAACCCTAGAAAATTTAAACTTCGCGCCAAATTTGAAATTCTGCGAAAGAAGGCATTTTTACTAAAAGCAAGATTTGAGTTAAGTACTACGTCGATCACCAATTGTTGCATCAAGAGCATGTTCAATGTTAACTTTTTCTAGCATCTTTTCATAACTAGAGTCAACGGTGTCTTTTAAATTTAAGGGCCTATTAACGACTGATATCATCATTGATATCATGATACATATTGTGTACAATTGAACTTCCATTTGTGTTGAGATACTAAAAGTTACGGAATCTGAATCTGAATCTGAATAGGAAAAGCCTACGTAGTTTGGACGTATTCTTTTCGAAGGAGGTTGATGAATCTTTCCATATGGAAATGCACCAGACTCATGAAATGCATGTGATGGAATGTAGCAGGGCTAGCTCACTGACGTCGACTTCGAGTTTGTGTAATCTTTAAGGTATGCATGCTAAAAAAAGTATGACTGGCAATAAAACCAGATTTGGTCAAATGTATGGAAGCATACAAGCGACATTGTGGTTTTCTAATTTGCCATCTCGTAAAGTACTGTACATACCTCTGTTTAAAATAACCATTGGGCTAAATGCAACTTGCTGATTATTGCCCTGTCAAGTAGACTATTTGGCGGGTGATAAGTTACAATGGCACCACCGCGCACAGGATCCGGATTCATTAGTGCCGTTTTATCACGATCTAAACCCGCGGACGGAGTAGCGAAGTTTTGGACGGAATGGCGAAGTGGGTACTGTACATATACGGTATACATGTGCACTAGTGGCACCTGGAACATTGAAACAAAGCTCTAGACTTCAGACCTTTTTTTAAAAGCAATTGAGTGTTGTGGGGTGCGGTGACAATAGCGGAGCTGTGAGTATACGTTCTTTGTAGAAGAGTGATCTGCACCTTTGCTTGTTGTTTTTAATTTGTGTTTCGTGAGCGACCGCCTATTATTACTATTTCTATAGGCTCTTATACGTTGTTCTGACATGACAGCTGAATTTATGCAGTGCGCACTTCTCCATCAACATTGGACGTTTTGATGATAATAAAATCATTTTTTGATATCCCAGAAACCTCGGTGTTTGTCGGCTATTCCTCAAAACTTTTTGTCTAGAACTTTTTTGTTATTCCCATCTGGAGCTCATCGCTGGCGCTAGCGCCATCTGAACGCCGTGTCTCTTCGGAACCGGTCTCATTTCCCAGCTGCCCTGCCGCCGGCCTGACCCCCACCTGCCAACGCCGCGGCAAACCTGAGCAAATCCCGAGTTGAGGTTCGTGTACACCCGTTAAACTCGACAAAAAACTATACCACTATAGAGAGTTCGGCAAGCCAGCAACGTCGAAGGCGTGAATGCAGGCGCGCATCGACGCTGGACCCTCCCACAAAACCATTAGCATTGGCCAATGGCTGCGGTATAACTGCCAATCTGTGAAACTTGTTTTCACAAGGGTTTGTCTAAGCTCAAGAGGTATTAACTTCTATATGCCTCCAATCAACATTTGAGTCCTCATATATATTTACAAACAATATTGCAAATCAAGCATTTTTTGTTTTTACTACAAACGGCCCAATCCGTTTTCTTGTGAGCCTAGAAGGTTATGAAAACATGTCTTTGGAGAGCAGCAATAAGTACTGTATACATACACATAAAGAGCACACTACCACTGAGAGCTGTCATAACAGGCCTGTCTCTTCAAACCGTTCGGAAGGTTGCAGACCAGAATTACATGAACACATAGTACTTTGTAGGTATACACAACAAATATTTCAATAAAAAAGGATCAAGGTACATTTATAGTCTTCCGATTCCGACTCAATTCACAAGTGCTGGCGTGCTGGCACTGGTGAAAAGGATTTTTTGGGTTTATCGTGGGTGATATCATAACGTTAGGCTTTAAATGCCAGCCATCTTTTAAATGATCGATGCGTCTCGTCAGAATATTTTCGCATGCTGTTTTAAAAAGCATATACCTTGCTCTCAAATTAGCAAATTTCTAGTTGTTCTGCAAATGGTCATCGTATAAATTACCTGATAGATTGTCTTAAGAGAGGAAGAGTACAGATCCTACGGATTGTCCTCCAACAGCGCTATGAGCAAGATCCTTATGGCCAAGAATGCGCGAAACAAAAAAAGGGATGAACGGACAATTATTGAAAGACTGC